>PVLD010011256.1:50391-66311 GCA_004027595.1 Dinomys branickii
TGCTTTCTGCTCATAGATTTTAAGCTCAAGCACAGGGAGAGAGAGAGAGAGGGGGGGGGGGGGGGGGGGGGAGAGAGAGAGAGAGAGAGAGAGAGAGAGAGAGAGAGTGTGTGTGTGTGTGTGTGTTTGCTTTATGCCTTGTTCTGATATTTTGTCTTATGTTTCTTATTTAAAATAGAATTTAAAACAGTGAATAAAATTTTCCTAACATGTGAGTAGATATAATTCATCAGAATCTGGGAAGTTTTCAGGAGAAATAAAATACTACTTTAAATCAGGCAGAGTGGCTTTATTCCTCTAATAATATAAATCTATTTTTCTTCTCATGTTCCTATTCCATTATGGGAGACCTGTCTGCCACTACTGTATTTCTATCAGAATGTTTTGACTCTAATCCCTAGAAAAAATCTTTTTGACCATGCAGTTATGTCACAGAGACAAGAAGTTGTGTTTCCAGAATATGCCTTATTTCGTGTGAAGTTCACAGCTACCATTGCTTTTTTCATGACTGGTATAATTTGGTTTTATTCAAAAAGCATTTTGGAATCAAAGACAAAAGTTCTCTCAGGAATGTCTGAAATTTAAGTATTGAAATCAGTATCTCTAAATGAATTCAATCCATCATCTTCCATCTGTGATTTGAACTCATTCCATTTTGTATAATTAATTTTTATTGAATCATTTAAAGTATTACTATTATGAGATCAAATAACAATGGAAATTATTCAGTATGAAATAATATATGCCCAGTTTTCTCAAGCATGGAGCAGAATCAGAGAAAGAGCAAGAGAAAATAGAGTCTCATTATACCCCACAGACAAGGGTAACCAGATCAGTTTCCAACTAGCCATAAAATGCTGCCCTTCGATTTGGGCTCAGGTGGGCCATTAAAGTAGTAGTTATCTCACTCCAATAACTGACCAAAAAGAATATAAGGTAATGATTTCTAACTTAAAAAGGCATAGAGTGTGTACTCTATATCAAGCACTTTACAAGTAGCACTTCAATTCTTAAAACCCTTCTAGCATCCAGCAAGGGAAGTGTGGAAGAAAGGGAGGTAAAGACATGTGTCCGAGTGGCTACTGACTAAAGAAACTCATTCAGATTTCAACCTAGACATCACTGGGTCCCTCTCAAAGATTAACTCTAATTATGCTCAGCACTTTATGTTTGCACCCTTTTAAATGCTTCACTGTGTGTGAAGGAGTTCAGAGACAGAAAATCTCACATCCGCACCAGCCTCTCTTCTCTAGCAGCTAGGAGCTTGGTGTCCATGCAAACACCTTCAGCTGCTCTGCTTTTACCCACGCATTACTCCACGTCACACGAGGAGTGAGTTGAGTTGTATATGACCCAGTCTACACTCTCACAGGTTATAGGGTCCACTCTCTTACTACTCCAGTAAGAGGTCTTTGCTTCAGAGCATCCTGAAGGTAGCCATACAAGTTCCTCTCAACTCAGCACTCCATGGAACAGCAGTGTGTTCAGAAAATAAATTTCACACGTCACTAAAAAATTTGACAGCACTTGTAAGTGGTGATCAAAACATACCAAGGGTTTACAGTTTTCAAAATGTATTAGAGTAAAAGACACTGCTATCAATCCCCCCTCAAAACACTCCCCTTCCCTTTAAACACCCTTCTCCATCACTCTTACCACTTTCCAAAGCAGTTCTGGAGGTCGCTTTTGAGTCTTTAGTGGTTCCATGTTTAATGGTGCCATGGCTGCCTTGATGTGATTTGACTAGGATGTTTAGCTTTCAAGGTTATTTTGATTTTGTAGAAGAACTAGATGCCATACCATTGCAGACCTGCTCAATAGGCGGATGAGGACACACAATATGTATTTTTATGCACCTGCCCTTCTGTTGGAGGCCACTGGACAGCCGCATTCACTGTATTTTTTATTACACCTGCTAAAGGTACTCATGAAAAAGTGCTTCCAGAACTGCTTCAGAGAATGGCAAGAATGGATTTGATCTGTTGTATAACAGAAACATAGCTAGTGTTGAATTAAAGCAATTCTATTTGTATTTTTGAGTCTTTTTAAAAGAATCTGACCCAGGCGTGTTGGCGCACACCTATAATCCCAGCACTTGGGAGGCTGAGGCAGAAGGATCGTTGTGCGTTCGAGACCACCCTGGGCTACAAAGTGAGCTCAAGGCCAGTCTGAACTGCACGGTGAGACCCTCTTTAGTCTTAAAAAGATTAAATAAATAAATAAATAAATAAAAGAATCGGATGACTGTCATTTTGACCAATGTTTAATACTAGAAAACTATCTGTTTTAGGCTACTAGTCATCAAGAGAGTGCATATTTTTATAAATCAAATATGGATGATACATTTTCACTAGTAATAGCTACAAATTCAAACATTGGTCTGATTAAAACACACACACCAGTATCCCCCAGTAAAATGACTGTCCTTAAAAAACACAGTTAGTAGGACATATATTTTCGGAGCTGTGAATTTGTTTGCCTGATAGCTGCAATTACAATTGTGGAGTTTTTAATCCAGCAATCAGTTGACAAGTTGAGCAATTACCATTCCATGCTTAACTATTTCTATGATGACAGCTTTTTCCAAAGCAGCTGTTGTGGTTAAAAACACAAAGATTCTTATTTTTTCTTTCCATGCTGCAGTATTTTGGCAAACAAATCTCTGTTTCCCAAAACATAAGAGGTTGATTCTGAAAGATGATGTTGTAACATGTGTGTGCTTTCATAGATTTTCCAGTGTTTAATTATCTTGTAGAGATGGAATTTTGTTTTCTTCTGTTTCACAGAGTTCATAGCACAGAGTGGGTAGCCAAGCAGTTCATGAAAGAATGAGCAAATAAATATTATTCAGATTTTTTAATCACATCTTTCTAAACAGGATTTGTTTTGTATGTGATAGCAACTGGGAAAGCAAAGGCAAAATATTTATTAATTCTAATTTGTTTTCTTTCCCAGTGGACTGAGGACATTGGACATGTTCTTTGGAGAACTTCAAACCAAGTGTGATGCTAGTGTGAATCAGAGTGTTTGACTCTCCGTGTTATTCATTGTGTCAACCAAAAGATCAAAGGAGCTGAGAAGGACGGGATGGATAGCGGGCGGGCAGATACTGATAAACAGAATGCTTTCCAATAGTTCTGTTTGCTGGGGACTGTTTAGGTTAATTCCCCATGATGGATACAATCACTATGTACTGCAAACACATACTAATATTTAATAAAACACACACACACACACACACACACACACACACACACACACACAAGAGGCATGTAAGACCTTAGAGTAGACAGGAATTCTCAACAAAAAGAATCTCTCACCAACCCAGTCTATCCAGGGACCACACCAAGTCCTCTTTGGAAATCTGCACTTGTGCCTCCTCTTATCCCGATGTCTCAAACCTTGTAGTACTTCTTACCTTTCCCCCCAGTAGTCTAGTGACAGATTTAATGGCTAAGGTTATGTTTTAATAGTCTGCGTATCTGATGTGTGTATCCACTGGCAAAATGTGAAGTTTGTGGAACTTGATTTGGGGAGGGTCCATGTATTTGATACTCCCACCTCAGCCTTGGTTACTTTAAGCAGATTCACAATAGATTAATATAATCTTCAGATACTGAGTTTTCCATTTACAATGTAGAACTATTTCTATAATTTTAATTAAATTGCTTTGCTCTGGCTTTAATTGGTAGGTCAGACTACACTGGAAACAGGGATAACAGTGCAGAACTTTGTTTTTCATCCTTATGGAAACTTTTTCTTATTTTCTCTAACACATCTCAAAGTAGAGTTCACCAAAGTCCTGACCCATCCCATGAGTCAGTATATTCATGAATGTAGACAGCTTTTTCATTATATCTTTCTATTTAAAAGTGTTTTGTCACCCACATAGTTCCAAATATGACGTTACTGTGACTCATTGCAATCATGTGTAGAGAAACCAGGTTTTGGAAAGCTAATTGCCAAACTGCAGAACAGCATATGTCAGCATTGTCTTAAATCTTATTCAGGCTTTGGGCACATTTAAAAGTATCCATTTCAATTTTTAAAAATTGTGTGGAGAACGAAGTATTGGTAATATTTCAGGAGGACTATTTATCAACACATGCTAAAGCGATCTGCACTCACTTCTTTTCCAGCAACTTCACTCATAAAAATGTATCTGAATGAACATTTAACATTTGTCATGTAGATGACAAAAGACTTCATATAGAAATTCATGCAATTGTGGTAAATAAAATAATAAACAGGAGAAACCTCACCATAGTACGTAAGAACAGTGGGAAAATGACATTAAGCTGGTTCGATGAAATGCAAGGAAGTTATTTTAAATGAGATTGAAAGATTTTCATGAAATATTATCAAGGTTAAAAAATTTATGTTGTAAAACTAGGTTGATACTCTATTTTTAGAAAATAGCGCTTCTAGGGGGAAGAAAGATTATCCATCAGTATTGTTACCACACATCTAAGTGATAAAACTGTTAATTTCTATGGCTTACTTTTAGATATGTTTTCTAACTTTCTATAGGAAGCACAGACTGCCTTAATAATAGGGAAAATAAAAGCTATTGTTGACATTTGCATATACTTTCAATATGTCACTGAAAGGACCAACCCCTCTAGTGCCAGACTGTCACATACTGTGGTCCTGATGCCCTTGCAAACCCCATCTCTTAACCACAACCCTGCCCGGAGTGGCCCAGGTGAAATTCAGTCACTTGCAGCACAATGCACTTGGCAGCCATTCCATCCCACCAAGCTGGCAGGAGAGAGAAAACCCATGTGCCAACCCTACAATCATAAACAACAACAAACAAAACAAAATTATGTTCTCAGAAATTTAGATTTAAATATCTCTCTGCTTTCTGTTCTTCGTCTGACAGTGTTTTTGCTTCTCCATTTATAAAAACTTCACTCGCAGGGAATATTATGTCCACTGATAAAATGGTAGGTATCTTTCTTGGGGAGGAAATGATACTTTAAATAAGCTATAAAATCCAATTGTTCCTCCAAAATCAAGAAAGGCCTGTATCCAAAAATATTATAGTAAAAATTGTCTTGTGCATAGCAGGCTTATGATTCATTTTTCTTATTCTGGCTATCAGATAAAAGAGTACATTTTACAATAACTCTCACAATTAGGTATGAAAGGAAAGTGTCTAGACCCTAATGCTAGAGATGAAAATGTGGAAATGAGTTAAATTTACTGAAAACCTATACTTAGACAACCTTACCTCCCTTGCTGGGCTGGTCACTGTTGCTTCTTGAAGTCTTTTAGGGGATAGAAAAAGACTAGGGGCTAGTCTTTTAGGGGCTGGATCTCAGTGCTGAGCACTTGTGTAACAGGCTGAGGGCCCTGGGTTCAATCCTCAGTTCAAAAGTTTTTTCAAAAAGAACCTTTTAGGTCTTGTTCCCATTGTTTCATTGGGTATAGAAAAGTACTAGTGAAGTGACACCTACAGGAGTTGAAAATGAAATATCTCCTGCATATTCTCTCTCTCTTTGTAAGGTGTATAAATTTTAATGTCTAGGTGGTTTTCAACATTTTCCCTACTGATAATAATACACAAAGGAACAAAATTACTCTTTGATTTCTGCTGATTTACTCTTCTTCCTGTGCCATGGGTTTTTCTCCCATGAAGTAATTTACATTGTCCTTCCTGAAGACTAGATCCATCCCACTCATCCCTGGTAACAATAAAAATGCTGTCAGTGAGTTGGATCTAAGACAGAATATATGTGATGCTCCTTCAGATTCCAAGGCAAAAGTGCACAGGGTACTTGCGGTGGATGGATGTTGTAGTCAGGGTTTGTAAGGGAATAGATTTAATACAGACACATAATTTATAGGATTATTTTACAATATTCACCCAAAAAGTCAAATGCAGAAGAGTGCAAGAGATCTCCGTGGATGCACTAGAGACCAAAAAAATCCAGATAAGGGCCTGGATCCCACAGCAATGTCCTGCATGAGTCCGTCTGAAGACCTAGAGCCCATGTCAATGCCCTTCATGACTCCAGCTGGAGGCCTAGAGCCCACGACAACTTCTCATGCAAGTTTGTATCAAGGATCTGCACTGGGAAGGCCAAAAGGTCAGTGGTGAAACCTAGAAAGTCTGCATCAGCAGTGACAAGGATCTGTGCCAGCAGGCTGAGGGATCTGCACCGCAGCCGGGAAGCCAAGCTCAAGGTAAGTCCTGGAGCTCTCCTGAGGAGAACGGTAGCCATCCTCAGCAACAGTGAGGACCCAAGATCCTACAGTGATGAGAACAGCTGAGTTTACATCAGGAAAACCAGCGTGACAAGCTTCTCCAGGAGGATGTACAGCACACCATCTTCCCCTTTTATGCTGTTGGCAACAATCCTCAGGTGGGTCTTCTACATCCAGCACTACATTGACTGAGTTCAGCTGAGGTTACAAGTTGACCGTTAGTTAATCCACCTCAATGTGTTTCTAGCAAAGATCCCTAAGAGCCACAGCTGCTGCAGAACAGGAAGTCTGTTTCCTCTGTCAGTGGGTAACAATGGCTTGGCTTCCTATGGCCTCTATGCAGCTAACGCAATGGTCTGTGCCATGAAGCACTTGCTCGGAGCTCAGCAAGGTAACTGTTTCTCTCACCAAATGCACCTGCTTCCTCCATGACCAGCAGCTTCCTCCTCACCGCCCTTTCCTCTGACTGGGCTTCTGCTTGCTTCCCTTTCTCTCTGAGCTTCTCTATTCATGTACTGTTGTACTGCACATCATCACACTGTGCAAGAAAGAGCATGTTTGCATTTGGTGAGAGAAGTCATCATATAGCTCCAGGGAGGCAGCCCCAAGGAGCAGCCATTCTCTTGGACTACCTACAATGTATTCCTGGCTTTGTGATAGCGTCCGTCCACATTCCTCTGAAACGGTTCTCAGAATGGTTGGGGACCCAGCAGTGGCTCTGAAGACATCTTTGCAAGCATGTCCTGCATGAGATTGACTTCCTGGATTATTTTTAAGCTTTCTAAAGACTGTAGTTTTGTGTGATAGAGGAAGACACCACAGTCAGAGATTATGAGAGGGAGCTTCAGAAATCAGAGAAGAAAGGAAATATAATTTTTAAAATGTTGAAAAATGTAGAGGATTATACTTCGCCTGGGTCATATAAACCTTCAAAATAAGTAAAATTGAGTTTGGACATGATCTAGCACCAGGTTTCTTTAAAAGCCATTACATAAAATGCATCTGTGATTATATAAGGCTACACTAGAGAATACAGTTTCATTGTTGAAAATAACTTGTGAGTTTAAGAATTTGACTTGTTGAAAGCATACCAGTTGTTATGGTTTGTGACTGCATGTCTCCCCAAACACTCATGCAGTTATGGGGTTGCTTTTAGAGTTTATGACTGATCTATGATCCAATGCTGGGATTATGGGTGTGAAAGCTATACCCGCCCTAGGGTGGATAGTTTGTATATGTAAGGGAGAGAAAGAGGCTGCTGGCTGCCATTCCTCCCTCCATTTCCTCCTTTTTGCTCTTGCTGTTTTTGATGTGTACTGCTGCCATGAACTGTTGCCCTCTTCCATGTGCCACTCTGCCTCAGAATCAGCCAAATATGGACTAAAACCTCCAAGGACTGCAAGCTAAATAAACCTTTACTTCCTTCATTTTGGGTGTTGGTTATTTTATCTCAGCAATGAGAAAAAGTAACCAAGACACTTGTCTTCTCACTGGAAATGCTCTATATATTGATAGCTATGTAGTATAATGCTGTCCACCAGTAACAGCATTGGGTTAGTTAAGATTAGTGTACACATTGCACTGAATTTTTGTTTGCCATCTTTCATTTTAGAAGGATATGGCCTGCTTGCTTTCTTCCTATTACTGTTTCCCCCAGTTCTTCTCCAGTTTGGGACTCTCATGTAAATATACCTCATGCTGTGTTGCCTTCTCTTCCTGTTACATTGCCTCACAACTATCACCTTCTCTGAAGCAGCACTGACTTGGGTCTGTGTCTCA
The DNA here is from genome assembly GCA_004027595.1 of Dinomys branickii. Taxonomy (NCBI): domain Eukaryota; kingdom Metazoa; phylum Chordata; class Mammalia; order Rodentia; family Dinomyidae; genus Dinomys; species Dinomys branickii. The sequence continues at coordinate 58,384 of PVLD010011256.1, forward strand.
GTTACATTTATTATTGCTGAGACAAAATATCCAATGCCCAAGGTTAAGGACGGAAAGGTCTATTTAACTCACAGCTTATAGAGGTTTCAGTCCATAACTGGCTGGCTCCAAGGCAGGGTGGTACATGGCAGAGGGCAACAGTTCACGGTGGCAGAAGACAGCAAAAGCATCAAGAAAGGAGATAGACAAGCCTCTTTCTGTCCCTTGTATTGTACACAAGCTGCCCACTCTAGGATAGGCATAACATTCTCACCCCTAATCCCAGCATTGGCCCATTGTCTTGGTTACTTTCTCTCAATGCTGAGACAAAATACTCAATGCTCAAAATTAAGGAAGGAAAGGTTTATTTAGCTCACAGATGGTGTAGCTTTCAGTCCATACTCTGCTGGCTCCAAGGCAGAGTGGCACTTGGCGGAGGGCAACAGTTCATGGCAGCAGAAGGATATTAAAAGCAACAAGAGCAACAGGGAGGAGCGATGGCAAGCAGCCTCTCTCCCTCCCTTACGTGGTATGTAAACTCTCCACCCCAGGACAGGTATAGCACTCACACCCATAATTCCAACACTGGACCATGAATCAATCATAACCTCTAGAAGCCCGCCCTATGACTGCATGAGCCTTTGGTGGTCATTTAGACACAACCATAACAACCATGCACCAATCACAAGCTGTAGAAGACCACCCCCTTGACTGCAGGAGGCTTTGGGAGGACATCTAGATGCGGCCTATGACGGACTATCTCCATCAGGTGCTGCATTGGTCAGCTTCCCGTCGCTCACCCACAGAATACTTAGCAACCGCACTTTAAGGCAGGAGAGGTTTGTTTTGGTTCAGAATTTCAGAGGTTTCTTTCAATCCAGGGCTGTCTGACTCCAAGGCAGAAATGGCATGGTGAGAGGACAGGGCCCAGAAAAGCTGCTCCATCCACCAGGGGTGGGAAGCAGAACAGACTAGAAAGAGCCAGAGCCACAGCCACAGCCAGAGATGTATCCTCCAAACTCACTCCTCCCAGTGACCTGCCTCCTCCACCTGGGCCCACACCATAGCAATACACCCAGCTATGAACTCATCATCATGGATGGATCCTCTGATGAGGGTAGCATCTCATGATCGAGTCACTTTCCAAAAGCTGCACCTCTGGACATACGCAACTTCCGATGGGACATTTGGGATTTAAACCATCACAGGTGCTACTATTTCCATATCTCAGGTCTACTTAGCAGCATGCTTTCCAGAGGCAAGCACAATATTTTATTTTCCTTTATGGCACCACAAGTGCTAATAGAGGACTTAGAGCAGAATGTCACTAAGCTCGTTCAAATGAATCAGAGAATGTCAGAGCTGCAAAGAACCACATAGGTCCATGGCCCTTTGTTTTTTCTGAAAGAGGAAACTGATTCACAGGTATGTAGGAAATGGAAAGACAAGCACTAGTTTTTTCCTATTCCAATAAAATGTGCACAAAGTAAAATTAATTATTTGAAAGTGTTTAATTCAGTGACATTTAGTATTCCACTTCTGGTTAATTCCAAAATACTTTTGTCACCCTCCAAATAAAACTCATGTTCATTAAGTGATCATTTCCTGTTGTTCCCTTTCCTCAGCCCTTGCAATTACCAATCTGCTTTTTGTATCTGTGCATTTTCCTATTCCAAATTTTATGTAAACAGAATCATAGACTATGCAACCTTTTATGTCTGTCTTTTATCACTTAGCATAATTTTTTGAGATTCATTACATTATAGCACCTGTCAGTACTTCATCCCTTTTTTTGGCTTAAGTGCTAACATTTTACTAACAAAATACTAGGTATGGTGATATTTCACAAGTATAATCTCCTGGAATCCTTGTCATGGCCCTAAGATATAGATATTTTTGTCTCCTTTTGACAAATCTGAAAACTACACAAATTTCAAATAGGTGAAGTGATTTTTTTTAAGTCACAAACATATACTAATAAAAAGTGACATGTCTACCAGTTTATAAAGCAACCAAACCATCCAACCATGTCTAAGACCAAAATTCCTCCCCTTGCCTGCAGAATTCCTCATGACATCAGGTTGCCTCTCTTGTAAAAGCCTGTAAACACCTGTTCTTTGTCTAGGCTCATAGTCCATACTGTCCTGTGTTAGTCACCTCTCCATATTTGTGACAAAATATCAGAAAATAACCTTTAAGGGAAGAAAGATTAATTTTGATTCATGGTTCCAAAGGTTCAGTCCATGGTCACTTGGCTCCACTGTTTCTATGCATGTAGTAAGGCAAATATCATGGCAGAAGTGCATGGTAAAGCAAAACTATTCATCTTGTGGTAGATCAAATGAAGATAGGGAGAACACCGAAGGAAGGAGAGAGAGATCCACTTCCTAACATTTCCACTGCCTGCCCATAGCCTATTATGTTACCAATCACTCAAAGGATGAATCCATTAATGAAGTTAGAGCCCTCATGATCCAATCACCTCCCATCCATGAACAATGCTCATTGGCACCAAGCCTTCAATACATGACCCTTTGCAGGCCATTTCAGATTCAATCCGGAACAGATCTGTACTTCAAGCCTGCACATGTTCACATAATTGTGATCCAGGCACCATATCTCATGGTGGAACGCACAAGCCTTTCTCCTGGTTTCCCTGGGTGGAAATCACATACATTAGGTTTCAAAAGCAATACTGAAAACACAGCAAAAAGTTCAGTTGCACTTCAGTTGAGTGTAATTGGAATGCCATCAAAGTGAAGCCTAAAAACGATTTCTCCTTGTCACCTGGCACTCATCAAAGAAGGCCTCTCAACACTTTCAATGGGTGAGAAGAGGGACAGCTTTGAACATGTGTGAGCATTGCTGAGGCTGCAACAGCAGAGGTGGATTTTAATAATTAATTCACTAAGCCAATTTATTTCTCTAATTGGTTGTGAAGGTTTATCAACCAGGAGATAGCGAAACAATTACAATTGTAAAATTTTGAAAAGCTTCGTGGAGTTTAGATATTAAGGATGCACAGAGAGGTAGAAAATAGACGGGAGGCCCTAATTATTTCTTGTGTCAGTGCTTAAATATTTACAAATTGCACTTCAATGAAAACGTTTTTCATTGTGGTATATGTGTGTTGTCTCTATTTATGCTGAGATGTTGATTTCAAACACAGATGTAAGGGTACTGATAGCCCTGTTAGAGTGAAAGGCCTCATTCTTAACCCTGAGTCCATGACCCAGCTTCAGGGACTAAATTAAGAAGCTGTTACCTGTGTGACTTCTTCTAGAATGACCATGATAAGGCTTTGCAAGCTTTTCATGACTTGGTAACACTGCTCTGTAGTGTTCTCTCCAGCCCTCTGAGTCATCAGCAAATGGCAGTGTGGGGGTCTAGGGACATTAACTTCCTCTGGAACTTGAGGGCGTGCATGTAGTGTGTGTGAAGGGGATACTACGAGGCCAAAGTCATTGCTGGCCAACTGGCCCCTTGCAGGGGCTCAGAGTCCTTCCAGTGACTGTAGCCTTGGCGAGGTTAGTCTACCACCCCGACCCATCCCTCTCTTACTGATAAACCATGCTGTACAGATTGGAGACTACCACAAAACCTGTGAGCAGCTAAAGCCCAATTCCGAAAGCAAGTCAGCTCCTGGTGTTTTGGGAGAGGTGCAGAGAGAGAAAATGATCATGGCCTTGCAGTTCCAAGATTCTCATGGACTAGGAACATTGGCAGCTACTGAGAATTGATTAGAAACAGATTTTCAGGTCCCACCCAGAGCCACTGCATCAGAATCTGCATTTTAACAAGATTCCCAGGCAAGTCATATACATGTTCAAGCTTGAAGTGCTCAGATGTGGACACCACTATTCATTGTCAGCCCATTTCCTTCTGGACTTTTGTCTCTTGTATGAAGCCACATCTCTCCCCCAGCTCCACCCAAATTACAGCTCCTCAGTGTCAGATGAGATGAGTATTGTTCTCTTGTGTCACCTAAGGAAGTAGCAGTTCCTAGTCCACGTTTCATGTTATGTCACCCGTTACACTTCTGAGCCCCGGTTCTTTTCTGGAATATAAATTCCTCTGACTGCATGATCTTCATAATGCTGTCATGAGAGGAGGGACGCTCATGGGGGTCTCCATTTACCTTCTCCATGAGTTATAAATCATGGGTCACTGCCTCCCTAATGCCTTCATTTCCTCGCCTTCAAAGCCACTGACTCTCCAAAGCCTTCTTCCTCACCTGCATAGAGGTATACCCAGCATTAAGCAAAGATATTTAGGGAAAGTACTTTGTACCTGGTGTAGAGGACAGGTCCCAGAAATGTCTTTGCCATTACACGCATCCCCTCATATCCATGAGGGATATGTCCAAGACCCCCGTGAATGCCTGAAACCACAGATAGGACTGAAGCCTACTATCCTATGTATCACACCGATGATCATTCATTCATAAGTTAGCCACAATAAGAGATTAACAACAAAACTGATAATAAAATAGAGCGATTATAACAATATATTCTGGTAAGTTATGTAAATTAGCCTCTCCTCTTCCAATACATATTGTTGTACTTTTACTTTTTCATGTAAATGAAGCATTTTATGTTCCTGTTTGGGGTATCTGAATTGCTAGCATCACTACTCCTCTGTTTTGGAGCCTTCACTAGCTGAAATAAGGGTTTCTTTAACCCAAGGACTTCTGAACTGTTGGTCTGATCATTGAGATGCCTGCTAAGTGACCAACAGGGGGGTAGCATATACCAGGTGATTACACTGGATAAAGGGATGATTTGCATGCTAGACAGGACAGAGGAAGGTGGGGTGAGATTGCATCATTCTACACAGGATGGCCCATAATTTAAAACATATAAATTACTTATTTCTGGAAGTTTCTAGTAGATATTTTCAGACAGCACTTGATCTTAGGTACCTGAAAATATGGCAAGTGAACTGTGGATAAGGGCTCTGAACTGGGAGCTAGCAAATCTACCCTTGTACCTGATCATGTGTTGACTAGTTTCATATGAACTTGAGTAAGTCCATTCCCCCTCATTTTCACAGCCTAAGTATTGAGATTTTTACCACAGTGCTTTCTACGATCCTTTCTGATTTTGTCATATTATATACTGCCTCCCAGAGGGAACTATCTCCCTTGAGATATTCTACAAATAATTTAAAAATGTAAAGCTCTACACTACGGAATTATTCTGGGACTTGGAGGGTGTCCCTTGAGAGTAATATATTTTCATTGTTCTATTTCCCTGGATATTAATCACCCTCCATTATTGGCTCTGATTTGCTGGAACTGCTTTATACAACCTAGAGCCCAAATCCTTGCTCCTCTGTGAGATATCCTCCATTAACTCTGTCTCAAAACACAGCACACCCCATGTGAACTGAGCATAGTTCAGACTCTTTGGCGACAAAGTGGAAAGATTCATTTTGAGCTTCGGTAACTTTGCCAACTGTCATTGTAATGATGCAGTCTCCAGTGCAGACAATTAAAAATCATGCTCAAGGAGTCTGTTCTAATTGCTTTGCTTTGAACTATAATTCAGCATAGAAACATCCACCATGTAGAAAGGAGGACCACCACACTTTGCAGCTTCACAAATGTATTATCTGGTAAATACTGCTTGTTCTTTCCAGAACATCTCAAGGACTCCCCTAAAAACTGAAGAAATACAAAGAGTGGTTTTGGTAATCCCTGTAATTCCTCTTTATTCTATGCCTAGGCCCCAGGACTTCCCTACCCCCACCTGGCTACACAAGCCAGATTCCCTTCTCTCTTGAGAGCCTCACACTTTGAAATTTTTGATGCCTGCACCTTTCTACATAAACGTATCTGCTTTGATCACTTCTTCTGAAGCCAGATCACTGCTGTGAAATAACTGAGATGCACTAATCTATTCTTAAGTATCTGGGGGTACTATCAAAGCTGTCCTTACTTCTTCATGTACTAGAAATGGAAAAACAAGAAAATAATTACCCTTCTATTTCCCTGACTGGAGGTTGGCAGGTATGTGAGAGAGGAAGGGAGGGATATAACAGCTATTTCCTCCATTCACTTCTCCCACATTGAGTCATTCATAAAATCTCAGCTCACATCCAAGTGGGAGATCTGCCCATTGGCCTTAATGTAAAGAAAGCATCAACTTATCTCCTTAGTATACCTGGAGATACCTGATACGTTCAACAGAGGTATGAGCCATTGACTCTTATGAGAGATCTTTTATCAGACCCATTCTTTATGAGTTTCAAAGAATGGATGTCATCTCCTGAGCATTTTATCTGTCTCTTAATCTGAAGTTCTCTCTAAGGTAAATTCTGTCCTTCCCTTTGGTCCTCTATACTTAGGTAATTAAACTCTGAGAGTGTACATCTTGAGTTTCATGTCAGAGGAAGATAAAGCCTGATTAGGTTCACTCCCCAGGGGGGAAAAGTCGTTACTCTGAGACACTGTGCTTTTTGTTCTTCAGGTCCTTGCATTATATTACATCATAGTTGGGAGACATTCCTCACTGGATCATTGTCCAGTGAAATCCTAGCTCACAACCATAGGACTTTTCAGAAGTGTTGAATCTCTTCTCCATAAATTTCAGTAGCCACAGCCTAGGAGAGACTGAATGTTTTCTTTTGTCTTTATACGATTAACTAGCAAAGTGAATGTATTGGTAAGTGTCCAAAGATTTTAGGAATCGTATTTTGTGAAAAGAGATCAAAACAATAGGACAGTATTTGGATTGGAGTGGAATGTGCCATGGAATTACAGTATAGTTTAACTAAACTGTGAACATTCCCAGTGAGGTTAGCCAGGAAGAGATAAAAATGCAACCATGCTAACCAGAAGAACACTTGTAATCTATAATACAGAAGGGAGACAGAAAAGAAGCAGTGCACATGCGTGCGCACGTGTGTGTGTTTGGATGTGTGTGTGCCTGTCTATATATGCACGTGGGTTTGTGTACATTTTCATGTACATTTTCCTTTGGCAAGAAGGTAGGATTTGGGTTACACTTTCCTAATGGAATAAGGCTGATGATTCTTCATAAACCTTTACTACCTTGGGTATTGTTGTTGTGAGTGGGAGAACACACTCTTTTGCAAAGTGGACTTTAAACAAAGGTAAAACCATAAAACAAGTGAAATTGTCATCACATCTTACGTGCTCCTTTTCTGCAAAGGTTTTGCTGCTGTCTTTACTTCTTTCTACCTATCCTTAGGAGTGTTGCCCTGATGATAAAATGAAGTCACACATGCAAAAATGATTTGTAAATTTTTAAAAGTCTGTAGAGAGACAAAATAAGTGTTGAGTGACAAAATAAGTGAGTTTCAGAAAGGCCAGGCCTGTAATGATGCAAAACAGCAAGGAACTCCGGTCTTTCACAGTTTTGTGATCAAAATAAATCATCTAATTTCTGTGGGGAGAAGAGCCATTTCTGTAGGTCAGTGTCCTCAGCTGCAGCACAGCAGTTCTCCACATTCTCATTATTCTTGGGTTAGCAAGGGGCCAGAACTTTCTGTTATTTGGAAGCTAATTATCTAAGATGGGGCTGCTGCCTAAACGTAGCAGCCAATTGCCTAGATACAACACACACTTTATAAACCGGAAATACTTTTTTTTAAACCGGAAATACTTGATCCAGGCATGAAAGAGAAAGGAAAAACTGAGAACTCAGATACTAAGGGAAGTGAGGGTGGAGTATTTTATGTGAATATACATCCTTATTTCCTCCCCAGTCTCTGTGTCATGTGTGTTCTGTGTTTGCTTCTTGATAGATCACCACTTAACAAGTACTTTTAATATTTCCGAGGACAGTGAAAAGCTTGTGTGAGAGCAGAGATGCCTTAGAGCATTTCTCACTACCCCTCGCTTGAATATTTTCGCTCCCTTCCATCTCCACTGCTGCTGTCTTCTCTCATCCTCTCTTACTTTGGGGTGCCTGGTCCTTGCAGAA
>PVLD010011257.1:0-13290 GCA_004027595.1 Dinomys branickii
ATTTTTTGGTCTTTTTGATACAGGGTCTCGCTATGCAGTTCAGGCTGGCCTTGAACTCACAATGATCCTCCTGTCTCAGCCTCCCAAATGCTGGGATTATAGGCATGTGCCACCACACTTGGCTCAGTATATATTTCTCTTCTGGTTTTCAGTTCTGTTTTATGGTTTTAGCACAGAATATTTGGTAATATTTACAATATCAAATTTCTAAATTGTTGTTGCTTGATACAAGGTCGCATTATATAGCCCAGACTGGCCTCAAACTTGTGGCAGTTCTCCTGCCTCAGCCTCCCTAGTGCTCAGAGTAGAGGCATGTGCTGCCATGCTTAGCTTCTAAATCTTTTCCTTTGCAGCTTTTGCTTTTGGTTTCATGTTTCTGGGTTGCAAGTTTTAAATAGCCCCCATGATATTCCCTGACAGCTGAGACCTAATATTAATTGAGAGGGTTATAGACAGAAGACATTTCTCTGCCCACCTAGCGAGTGGCTTTTACCCCTTTTCTTTCTAGCATTTTTTTTTACTGTGACTATGATAAGAAATACATTTTATATTGCAAACAACTACACAAATAATGTCTATTTAGAAATATTTCATGAAAAAAAGAAATATTTCACGAACATGGCTCACCCTACCTCTAGGTGATAGTCTGAAATTTCTAAGAAAGTCAAACAGTAATTTTATTCTATTTTTTTTTTTCTAGTAGGGGCTGGGTGTGGCTTGGAGCTAGAGTGTGCTTAGCATGTGTGAGGCCCTGGGTTCAATCCCCAGCACCAACAGAAATTAAATTGATTTCATAATTCAGCAAGAGGATCTTAACTGAGAGATTGTGACCAGGAAGAAGCTGGTTTCACTCTCTCCAGTCTCACCTGCTCCCATGCGGCTGTCCTCGTCCCCCACTGCAGAGGGTGATGGAGAGGTCAGACGATCATAAATCCACGGCGGACACCGAAGCCTTGTGTCTGGCCACTCAGGCTGAACTAAGCTTTGATTGACATCTAACAGGCAAGATCCCAAACTTGGGTTTTGGATTTAAATCTGGAGGTTGAACACAATGTTCCTTGTAGTTGTACAGCCCTGAAATCCTCGCCCTCGCTACCTCACTTTATTTATTTTATTCGCAGGCTGGCCTCAAACTTACTGTGATCATCTGCCTCAGCCTCCCAAGTGCTGGAATTTCAGGTGTGGGCCACCACACCCAGCTATCCTCACTTTAATGTGCTACTAGAAAACCCTTGTCCACTGTGTGATCTGGGACCGGGCACCAAATGGTCAACAGGATCTGCCCCAGCTCAGCTGTTCTTACAATCAGAGCCCAAGCAAAGGATGACATGACTTTCTTGGGCAGAGAAACTAATCAGGTGCATCCTTTGCACATACATTTGTACTGGCGTGGGGAAGCCAGCCCTGTACCATGAGGGTGAGGAATTATTATGTGGCTCACTTTCAAGAAAAAGGCTGATGACACTGTCACCGGCTAGTACCGGTGCTTACTTTGCTAATTAGAGTGGAGGCAAGAATTTGCAGGAGCTGGGCATGGTGATTCATGCCTATAATCCCAACACTCAGGAGGCTGAGGCAGGAGGATCACCGAAAGTCTGAGGCCAACCTGGAGGCCAGTTTAAGGCCAGTCTAAACTATTGGATGAGACTCTGTCTCAAACAAAACAAAGCAGAGCAGAGCAGAACACGATAAGAGAAAATGGTAAGGAGGAGAGAACATAAAGTGAGCTGCCCCAACAAAGGACAGCAAGAGAAACCGGGGAAAGGGCTAGAGCGGGCGCAGCTGCAGGGAGCACCCCGATGGAGAGTGGCCAGTCGGCTGGTGGACAGGAGAATGGAGACCAGCTTTCTGGGGTGTGGGGGTGGGCTGGGGCTGGTTGATCATTATCTCAGCCCTGGGTTCATAGCCGGAGGGACCCTTGTGACTGGTTCCCGCGGGGCGGGGGTCGCCTCCTGGGTGGGCTGCAGGGCTCTGCTAGAGCCCAGTGACCCCAGCGCCAGGACAATGGCTGGGGACTTCCAGGTGTGTGTGGGGGTGCGGAGGTGTTGTAAACCTGGTCATCGGATTCCGCAGGCTCCAGAAGCGAGTCACTCTTTCCTTGGCGTCCCCCATTCTGAAGGGGAATGAGGCTGCTTAGGGAAACTTAACAGCTAATAAATCTTGTTTGGCCAACTTTTCCTAAAGAGTCACCATACCTATATCCAGACCTTGACAACACGAAAGGGTACAAATAAAGGTCAAGCTTTGTTTTGCTTGTGGTTACCTGTGGCCTGTCTATCTGCAGGCCCACAGTGAAGGGTCAGCGTTTTAGCAGAAACTGCTCTTAAGTACCTGATTGCCCCAGAGGAAAACACAAGTTATGCTTTTAATGAGTAACAGGTTAAGGGCACAGGAATTTGTCTGTCCTCTGTCCCTATTGTTGGTCTCTGACTGTGTCAACAAAAAGAAAGCCACGAAGAAGCTGTAAGGAAGTCTTCAGAAGACAGGGCAACCTAGGAACTGAGCTCAGAATTCCTGAATGCAAAGGTCACCATTCCCTCTGGGACTTCCCAATCTTCCCCTCACCCCAGCACTGGCGAGTGAACCTAAGGGCTACCTCTCCAGACCTTTTTATTTTTATTTTTTACAGCATTTCACTAAATTGTCCAGGTTGGCCTGGAATTTGCAACCCTCCTGCCCCAGCCTCCCGAGTATCTGGGATTATATGGATGGGCCACCAAGTCAAAACTCTATGCCTCAATTTTCTCATCCATACCTGTTTATAGTAGCAGCAGCTTTCTCAGCATTGTGGAGAAAGGCAGCTGAAATCTGCAGTAGTACAGTGCTGAGTACTGGTAGCTCTGATCTATACTGAGGCCTTTCTGATTTTGAAAAGCTGTTGAACTAGTGGCCACTGAATTTAGATAATGGTTTGCACCTATAGTTTAACTACAGTTAGAGTTAATGATTTTAACAGTTATTTATTTATTGACTTTTGAGACAGAGTCTCCCTACATAGCCCAGACTAGCCTTGAACTGGCAGCGTTACCCCTGCTTCAACCTTCTGAGTGCTGGGATTACAGGTGTGTGCCACCATGCCTGGCAATGGTTCTATCAGTCTTGAAAGGTGTTCCAGTAGAATTTAGGCCAGGCACCTCTAGCAATTGCTTTTTATTTTTTAATTTTTTTTTATTTATTCCACTTATTTTTGGTCTTTTTTTGAGACAGGGTCTTGAGCTCACTTTGTAGCCCAGGCTGGTTTCGAACTCGCAACAATCCTCCTGCCTCAGCCTCCCGAGTGCTGGGATTACAGGAGTGTGCCACCAGGCCCGGCGCAATTGCTTTTTTAGGACTGACGGTGCATGTCCAAGTTTCTATGCAATGAACGTGAAACAATTGAACTGAGTTAAATGCACACCATATATTTTAATTTCCTTTCTTTCAGAGCTATTGGGGCTTCCTGTAGAGAGGTCACAGCCTGCCTCGAAGGCCTCTCTGAGCTTTTTAGGTTGTGTGTCCTAGCCTGAGTAGTCCTTCACCCATTAAACACCCAAAGGTGCCTTTGGAAGATGAGCTCTAGGACAGCAAGCTGGGCATAGTGAAAATGACCTTCAGCCCTTCAGGGGTACAGTAAGGTCCAGGCGGCTGAGCCCCTGCACAACAGGCAACGCCTGATAACTGCGAGGCTGTGGGGGGAGTGACCTAAAGGCTCAGGGGGAGTTGACAGCTAGAGTATTTCCATGAGGCCCTCTCCAGGGTGACAGGGCGGCCCCTTGCCTTTTTTTCCTGCCCCCAGATAATTTCCTGCAGGGGGAACAGGGTGGAAGGTTATCTGGCCCTCAAGGGGTTTCCCTTCTCTTGGAAGAGCCAAGGGCTAGAATAAGCCCCAGGCCTGTGTCCCCGGGCTGGCTCCCTGCTTGCCCAGGCAGAGCAGAGAGGACTGCGGGTCCCCAACCCAGGCAGGCAAACCAGACTCTCTCTCCTGGGAATTTGAAACCTGAACAGCAAGTCTCCACGCCTGGCAAGCTTCAGCAGTATCACATGAGCCACGGAGCTGTGGGAAGAAGGTCCCCCGGCTGCCCTGCTCCTTGCCTGTCTGCGGCGGTTTGTCAGCTCTGCCTTCAGCCCTGGGCCCCGCCAGGCTCCTCCCACGAAGTTCCACGCGGACTAAGTGGTCAGCGTTGCTTCCGGAGGACTCAAAAAATAAACAAAATACCCAACCAAAACTAAAGCAAGTGGGAACCATGACGAATATGACAGCGCCTAAGGGGGAGAGACATGGTGAGGTGGAGAGTGTGAACTTTAGTCCTTTGTCCCCCCCTTTTTTTTTTTGGCTGTACCAGGATTGAACTCAGGACCTTGTACTTGCCAGGCAGGTGCTTATGCCACTGAGCTGTATCCCCACTCCCAGGTCCTTTATTCCTTAAAACTTTCACCATCCCTGAAGTAGTTATGAATCAGCCTTCAAGCAGCCTGCTGTGTAAGCTTATGCAAGCTTCCTGAGCCTTATTTCCTCGGCTACAAAGTGGGGGTCACCTACCCCATGGAGTCGGTTTGCTAATTAGTCAAGTGACCTTTCTTGGGGTCACTCAGTGGTTATTTTTGCTTATTTCCTAACAAGCTGTGTGACAAATAGTTGAAACTTCTGGAGATTAGTAACATAAGGATTCTTCAAATATTAGTACATTAAAAAAAAACCAGGAATACTAGCTGGGCATGATGGCACATGCCTGTAATCCCAGCACTTGGGAGGCTGAGGCAGGAGGATCATTGCAAGTTTGAGACCAGCCTGGGCTACAAAGTGAGCTCAAGCCCAGCCTGACCTGTGTAGTGAGACCCTGTCTCAAGAAGACCACCATCAACAAAACCAAGAATACTTAATCCTTTGTTTTCCATGTATTTCAAAGAATAAGGAATGTTTGTAAGTGGAAATCAGGTCCTCGTGTGTGCTAGGTAAGTACACAACTCCTGGAATATATACTACAGCCACTATGGAAATCAGTATGGAGATTCATCAAGAAACTAAAACTAGAAATTCTCTTCAACCCAGCTCTTTCCCGTCTAGGTATCTACCTGAAAGACTTCAAAACATATTACAGTGAGACATGCCTATGTGTGTTTATAGCGGCACAACCATAATAGCTAAACCTTGGAAGCGGAGCAGCCTGTGTGTCCAGCAAGAGATGCAGGTACGGAGCACCACCTGGACGGCTCTCCTCGAAAGCAGAGCACTGGGTCTCTCCTCTGAGAGTTGCTGTGCACAGAGCTGGCTAGGCCACTTCCTTACCGCCTCAGTTGCTCTAAGCAATACAAGTGGGGCTAGCCATGTGTAGTCTCTGAAGCGATGCCGCAGGGCACAGAATGCCCCGCCTGCAGCTCCCCAGTAATATGTGTGAGCTGGGCGTGGGGGGGGGGGCCACGCTGCTGTGGGCTGAGAATGAGCCTTGAGCAAAGAGGCTATGACTTCTCAGGCCACGGATTACACATGAGAACTGAAGCGCTGACCCCAAAACCCTACATACCTCCCAAGTCTGTGCTGTGCAGATCCCTCTTTCTGCATCTCTGTCTCTGTGCATAGTGCAGAGGTGACTTCAGGCCTCCTACCTAGCCCAGCTCGCAGCACTCACGTACTTCCGCCACTCTTGCCGTCGCTCATCCCCCAGCCACTCCGCGTGTCGTGAACTAATAAAACCCGGGTTCAGCCCTGGTTTGAGGCCTTTGTTCCGGTAGCCATTGTTCTAGCTGGACTTAGGAGGCCTCGGCTCCCCACAACTACAAACCTGCCTTAGTGTCTTTATTATCTTCGCCATGGGTTGCACTGGAAGTGGTAGGTTGGAATTAATTTACTGGAATTCCAATAACTCTTCTATAGGATTACAAATGTAAACTTCACCGAACCGCAACAAGGTTCCGGAAGGGCTTTCTATCAAATGGATGAAGACAACGTATTTATATACAATAGAGTATTACTCTGCCATACAGAAGAATAAGCTTGAGTCATTTGTAGGAAAACAGATGCAACTTGAGACCATAATGCTAAGTGAAATAAATCAGACACACAAGCTTAAATATTACATAGTTTCTCTTATATATGAGAAACCCAAAATATAAATGTTAGCAACATAAAAGATAATAAAGAGCCAGGAATATAGCTCAATGGCAGCAGCACCTGCCTGGCAAGCTCAAGGTCCTGAGTTTGACTCTTGAACCAAAAAATCAACAAAACAACAATCTCAGCTCCAGAGCTGTTGTGGAATCTGCCTTTGAGCCAGGTGTAGTGGCGTACACCTCTAACCCCAGCACTCAGGAGGCTGACGCAGAAGGATCTTTGTGAGTTTGAGGCCAGCCTAGGCTACAAAGTGAGCTCAAGGCTAACCTGAACTGCACAGCAAGACCCTGTCTCAAAAATACAAAAAAATGAAAAAACAAAAAAACAAATGCCAGATGTGACTCTCCCCAACCTGCGTTTCCATTCTAGTGCTTGTGCTTTGATTATACATGCTCTAAGTTCTTAGAAGATTTATTTGTTCTTGCCTAGCGGCTGCAAAACTCCAAGTAATTATACAGATAGAACCAACGACAAATGTGCAAGACTCCTTTTACTGAGAGCCACTAGATCGACCTTGTGAAAGCAGCTCATAACTACTAAACTGCCCGTAATCCCTAGCCAAGGCCCCTCAGCTTAGCTCTCTGGGGAAGGCCCTTGACAATAGCTAGGTGGAAACTACACTCCTTGCTCCCTAACCAGAGTGAGGGACAGCTCTTCAGAAGAGGGAATATTATAGCCAGCTGAGTTAGGTAGAAATATTACAGGCAGTCAGACAGGGTCAGGCCCTGCAGGGAGCCAGTGCAGAAAGATGAGAACTCATCAAAAACTGGCTGGAGGCCACTGAGGAAGATTAAAGTCACAATAGCCAGCTTTACACACTTCCCTAAGGAAGCTGGAGATTATCTGTACCACACTTTCAAGATTTCTCATATAAATAAGCCATTATCTCACTAGGGTGGGCCATCCTCCCCTACCCACCAAGACTAACACTAAAACTAAGACTAAAGACAAAACTAAGACTGTAAACCAGGGGTGGTGGCACACACCTGTAATCTCAGCACTCTGGAGGCTGAGGCAGGAGGATCGCTGTGAGATGGAGGCCAGCCTGGGCTACAAAAACAAAACAACCAACTAAGACTACAGATTATATAAAAAAAGGAAAGACTATAGATTATCAACCAAGGTTAATGAAATCACCTATATGTCCTTGTTATAATTGGATCAAATTAGCTAAGTGGCCATACTTGTAATCTTATTGGTTGATTATAGTTTTGACCCACATTGTACCCACTTTGTAACTTTGGTCTGTAAAAACTTTGCAGAGACATGGGCTCTTTGGCAACCATTTGGGACCCCTCCGGGATCACAGGAGTTATTCCTCTTCCCCAATCCTATTCTCCCAGAAATGTTCCTATTCTTAAACAAAACAAAGCAATGCCAGGGAGAAGAGTTTTGATTTTCTTTCCTCCACTGACAGAGGCACCGGGGTGAGAGGGGGTGGAGTGGAGCTCTCTCTGGGAGCAGCTGCAGAAGACAGTGGGCTGGAAGGCTCCGAACAGCTTCAGGCAGAGGCCTGTTGGACTCAGAAGCTTGAAATCATTAAGTGACCAGGCATGGTGGTGCACGCCTGTAATCCCAGCATTCAGGAGGCTGAGGCAGGAGGATCATTGTGAGTTCGAGACCAGCCTGGGGTACAATGTGAGCTCAAGGCCAGCCTGAACTGCATGGCAAGACCCTGTCTCAAGAAGCCAAAAAAAAAAAAAAGAAAAGAAAAAGAAAAGAAAAGAAATCATTAAGTGTGCTGGGGATGGAACTGGGGCCTGGCATACAGGCAAGAAGATGCTGTACCAACATCGCACCTCTGAATAGCTTTTTGGTCCTCGCCTCCAGAACCCAGGATTGGACCCGGGGCCTTTACACTGAGCCACCTCCCCAGCTCTTTTCATTCCTCATTTTGGGATAAGGTCTTGCTAAATTGTCCAGACTGAGCTTGAATTTTTGATTCTCCTTTTTTTGGAGACAAGGTTTCTCTGTGTAGTTCGGGCAGGCCTTGAACACACAGCAGATCCTCCTGCCTCAGCCTCCAGAGTGCTAGGATTATAGATATGTGCCACCACACGCACCACCAGATTCTTTCTAAATAACTACCACAGAATGTTGTTTTCTTTTCTTTTCTTTTTGTCTTTTTTTGAGACAGGGTCTCACTATGCAGTTCAGGCAGAATTTGAGCTCAGTTTGTAGCCCTGGCTGGTCTCAAACTCACAACAATACTCTCACCTCAGCCTCCCCAGGGCTGTGGTTGTTGTTTTCAAAACTTTGCAACAAGATATTCCCTTCCAAGGAGCACCCCCTCCCACTCTGCCTGTGTTCTCTCCTTCATCCTATTGCCATTTCCCCTGTAGCCCGAGCCACCTCCATGCCTTTGCAGTGCTGTCTTTATCTGCCTGCCAGATAAAGAGATCAAAGTTTCTGCAAGATCTGATTTCCCCAGATACTTTACATGAGGCAGGATGGAGGCAGGGAGGGGTAGGTTGATTGGCTGAGAGGACCCAGATGGAAATTTCTGGTCCAAAGGTCAAATTTTGGCTGGGAATGTGGCTCCGCGGTAGAGTGCTTGCCTAGCATGTGCTAAGGCCCTGGGTTCAATCCCCAGTACTGTAAAAAGAAAAACTACTAGGGGAAATAACTTCCCAAAACACAGGTGACATCATCAGCAGAGCTGGCCACCCTGGGTCTGCACTAGTGAGGGGCCCACCGGCCTCTCCTGCTGTGGAATCAGACACCAGATCTAAGGCGGAGTTCAAGCAGAAGATGGCCCTGGGGCTTTCTGCCCCGTGTGCTTTTCCCTCAGGAGGCCCACGTATAGGTGTGTGAAGAAGGACAACTCTCCAGGCATACCTGTAATCCCAGCACTCAGGAGGCTGAGGCAAGAAGATCACAAGTTGCAGGCCAACCTGGGCTATATAGTAAGACCCTGACTCAAAAAAAAAAAAAAAGTCCAGTGGAGAATATTTCTAAAATAGCTGATTTTTTAAAAGATGCCAATCCAGAAAGAACCCAAGTTGACATTTTCTGTGGCCCTTCCTCACAGTGAGTGCCATCCATCCGGCAGCCCTCGGTCATTTGGGACATCAGCACAGCCTTGGGTGGTCATGATGGGGGGGACACAATGGACAGCAGCAGCAGGGGAGAGAGCTGGGGTTAAATTCGCTTTTTATTCTAGCAGTTCTCAAACATGGCTGCAGGCTAGAACCACCCGTGCAAAGCTCTGGCTCCAAACCATACTGATTATAAGAGATTCTCTATGGGTGGGGCTCAGATATCGATATTTTTCATATCTAAACTGGGCACGGTGGCCCATCCCTGTAATCTCAGCACTGGGGAGGCTGAGGCAGGAGGACCATGACTCTTTCCTTCTTGTTTACTTTTGTACTGGGAATGGAACCGCGGCCTTCATCATGAACTATGTACCCAGCACTTTTTTTTTTTTCAGACAAGGTTCCCTAAGTCAGAGTTGCCCAGGCTGGCCTACAGCTTTCCATCCTCCTGCCTCAGCCTCCTAGAGTGTAGGGATCACAGGTGTGGGCCACTATGCCTCCCTGTGTTTGTTTGTTTGTTTGTTTGTTTATTGAGACAGTCTTGCTATTTGGTTTAGGCAGGCCTTAAAGTCACTATGCCTAAATCTTTTAATCAGGTTAAAAAATATTTAAAGGTGTAAGTGCTCCCTGGGGGTGGGTTTGTAGGTTTTGTTTGAATATGACCTTAATGAGTTTTTTGTTTTAGTTGGTTTTGTTTTTCCCTGAGGGTGTTTTCTTTTTTAATTACTTTTTTTTTCTTTTGATAGGGTCTTGCTTTGTAGTCCTGGCTGAGCTTGAATTCACAGGGATCCTCCTGCCTCAGGCTCCTGTTTGCTAGGATTATAGCGGGGTGGTAGGTTTTTAACTCGGGCATTCTCCGCTGTGTGAGGGCTCCTTCTCCCCTTCAGCGGGCATCTTGTACTGTGCCACTGTATGTCTCAGTGGTGTGCCCAAACAGACTAACGGGTCTTTGTGCCAAGGGGGCAGTGTGGCCTCCTGATTAATACAGGGGTTCTGGATGTGAACAGGTTGGCTTTCTGACCTAGGGTAAGTTACTAAATCACTGCAACGTGCCTGGCAAGTAGTCAGGCCTATAAAGAGTAGAGTTATTATTATTATAAATGGCTTGTACACCTTCATCCTCCCTTGGGCAAAGTAAATATCTGATTAAAATTCAGTGATTGCCGGGTGTGGTGGCGCACGCCTGTAATCCGGCACTTGGGAGGTTGGGGTAAGAGGGTCACTGCGAGTTTGAGGCCGGCCTAGGTTACATAATGAGCACAAGGCCAGCCTGAACTACATAGCAAGACTTTGTCTCAAAAGAAAGAAAAGGGCTGGGCGTGGTGGCACACACCTGTAATCCCAGCACTCGGGAGGCTGAGGCAGGAGGATCGTTGTGAGTTCGAGGCCAGCCTGGGCTACAAAGTGAGCTCAAGGGCAGCCTGAACTGCCTAGCGAGACCCTGCCTCAAAAACAAAAGAAAAAGAAAAGGAAGAAGAGAATTAGTGACTGGTGAGATTAGTGCAGCTCTGTCCAACAGAATACAACAGAGGATATGCACTTAATTTCAAATTTTCTACTAACTGTTTTTTTTTCCTTTTTGAGACAAGGTTTCACTGTGCAGTTCAGGCTGGCCTTGAGCTCACTCTGTAGCCCAGGTGGGCCTTAAACTCACAGCGATCCTCCAGCCTCAGCCTCCCAAGTACTGGGATTATAGGTGTGCACCACCATATCCGGCTAATAACTGTATTATAAAAAGTGAAATAAAGGAATTGGGGTTGGTTTTGAACTCGGTATGCAGCCCAGGCTGGCCTGGCAATTTTCTTGCCTCAGCCTCTTGTGTGCTGGGGTAACAGGCAGGAGGCACCATGCTCCACAGATGAGCTATTTCCCCCAGACTGTCTTTGGAATTCAGTACAACTTTATTATTTGTTTCCTTTTTATTTATTGCCATACTAATCAGTATGGGGACCTAATTCGTGGGCACTCCACCACTGCACTATAACCTCAGCCCTATTTTCTTTTTTGAGACAGGGTCTTATAACACTGCCCAGGCTAGATTCAAACTTGTCACCTACCTGCCTCAGCCTTCTGAGTTAGCTGGGATCATAGGCATGTGCCACTGTGCCTGGGTTATGTTTTACATTTCAGCTGAGACTAAGTGCATTTTTAAGTCTTTGACAGTCACGTGTGGTAAATGGCTACTGTACTGACAGGGCACGTCTTCTACATCTCCACTCCTGCACGTTCCAGGCCCCCACGAGCGTGCTCCTCTGGGCTGGTCCCCCACGCCTGCTCTGACCAGGCCTTCTCTTGTTCCACTCTGAGGCTATTTTGCTAAAGACCCCATGTGTAGCCTAACGCTGTCCACGCTGATCCTTGTGCAAACATCCCCACGCCTTTGCAAGACTGTTTGCTTACAACCAAGAAATTGGTGACTCTAAGAGGCATGTTTCATTTTCTGTCTTGATTTTTACAAAAATTGACCTGAAAGGCATCTTGCCTAGAGGCAGGGTAGGAAGTTGGCCCGAATCCCTCTCTACCCTCCAGTCTTCCTACCCAGGCCTCACCCCCCTGGGGGTGGAAGTCCTGTGACCCTCACAGCCAAGCAGCATGAGTCACTGTGGGCACTTGTTAAACCTTAGCTTCAGAATCAGAGCGGCTTTTGTTTTTCATTGAATAAGCATCCCAGAGCACACATACACACACACATACACACACACACACATTTTCTCTCTCTATCTCTCTCTCTCTCTCTCTCTCTCTCTCTCTGAACAAGGCCTAAGCATTGGTTCTTAAGTAGGAGAACATATTATTTGACATAATTACTATATTCTTTTGTTTTTTGTTTTTTGTGTTTTTTTTTGGAGACAGGTTCTCACTATGTAGCCCAGGCTGTCTTAGCTTTCAGCAATCCTCCTGCCTCAACCTCCCGACTACTAATCTTGTTGATGGAGCAGCCTTTAAGGAAGTCTACTTTCTCACCTCCCCTCAACTCCCTGCAGATGACTTTGTTCCCATCACAAGAGGGATTTCTGACCGTCACTGAGGTCACCCGCGCCTCCCTGACACTATGTCTTTAGAGGGTTGTTGGCTTTTTTCCTCCCTGCTCTTCGGTGGTGTCCATCACTTCCCCTCCCTTGAAATTCATCTCTGGCCGTTGGTGACTTCTTTACTGATGTCCATTCACCCTTGTGATTTTTCCCCCGAGGTACATCTTGGCTCTGCACTGAGACAGGCGTTGCCTGGGTCTGTCTTTGGCCCTCTCTCTAGTGTGACTTCATTGATCCCAAGACTTTACCTAGAACCCATGTGATGTTAGCTCTCAGATCTTTGTCTTCAGTCCAGATTTCACTTCCTTTTGTGTTTTTGTTTTTTTGAGACAAGGTCTTACTATGTAGTTCAGGCTGGCCTTGAACTTGCTACAGTGCTAGTTCTAGGCCCAGAGATGCAGCTCAGTGAAACAGCACATGCCTGGCAAGCTCGAGGTCATGAGTTTGATTTCTTTTTTTTTGGTACTGGGAATCGAACTCAGGACTTGCGCTTGCCAGGCAGGCACTTATGCCACTAAACTATATTCCCAGCCCGTGAGTTCAATTTCTGGTACAAAAGAAAAAAAAGAAGTTCCAGTAGGAGCGTGTGGCTTAGGCCAGTCTAGCTAGGAGTTCTGTTCTCTCTCTCTTTTTTTTTTTTTTTTTTTGAGTTCTGCTCTTGATTAGAAATGTCTGCCAGGGGCCCTGGAGGGAAAGCCGACTTTGCTGGGGCCACTATTTGCCATTCATGGATTATTCATAAGTGTCACTGGGACAAGCCCACAATTTGGGGTGGGGAAAATTACTAGTTCTTCTCGTCATGTATGGTATACAAAATACATTTCTGATGGATTAGATTCGAATATTAGATAAATGGAAACATAAATTACTGGTGGGGGGAGAGAAAATTAGAAAAAGAAAACAAGTTTGTGGTTAGAGAAAAATTTCCCAAGCATGACATTAAAGACAGATTCCATAAAGTTAAACATTGATAGGTGTAGCTACTTAGTCATTAGAAACTTCTGCAGAACAGAGTTAAGAAAAAAATGCACAAAAAAGAGAAACAAATGCAGTATATATGATGAACGGTTAAAGCTGGGCGTGGTGGCACAAGCCTGTAATCCCAGCACTTGGGAGGCTGAGGCAGGAGGAT
>PVLD010011257.1:13390-66298 GCA_004027595.1 Dinomys branickii
AATTTTTTTTTTTTTTTTTTTTTTTTTTGCGGTACTGGGGATCGAACTCAGGACCCTGCGCTTGCTAGGCAAGCGCTTATTCCACTGAGCTATATCCCCAGCCCTAGTCCCTCAAATAATAAGAAAAATATCAACACCCTAATAGAAAAAGGTAAAAGAAAAAAAAGCAAAACAGGTGATTCACTAGAGAACTGTAAACAGTTGGGAAATGCTGTATGCAGCTTTTTTTTTTTAGCCTATGGGTAATCTAAGGAATGAATATTCCTCCCCACAAGGAATGAGTATTAAAACAATGCTGTGCCAGGTTGTTACCTGCTACACTGGCAAAGAAAGATCCACTGTGACTGAGGATGTGGGAAAAGAATTTGTGATGGAGAAAAACTCAGTTTGTGGGGTGCGGTGACTCTAAATTCACTTTGTAATTTTTTCTCTGAAAGTAATAGTCAGCAGTAGGTGACACTGGAGAGATTTGCGAAAAGCTGTGAGAGGAGAATACTTGTCAGTATACGTCTGAATTTGTGGTTAGCAAGAATATCCTGTCAGACTGCTAAACTGTAGCTTCTTTCTCAGATTCTAAAAGGCCTCCTCTGAAGGAATAAGGTGTGAGGTGTAGGCTGTTTTCCCTAGTAGTGCGTTAACTTCTCAGATGCCTGGGTCCTTTGCTGAGGTCCTGAGGGTGGGCCGCCCCAGCCCCACCCCACCCCCAGGGCAGAGGAACTCGGCCCCCAGCGCACAGGGCTGCATTGGCTCCAGGCCGGATGCTCACCCGGCTGGGCCTTTTCCCCGGTGAGGACGAAAGCCCCCGATGAGGAGGGTCTCGCTTTGTCATCAGACACACGGTAAATCTGCCTTTGTCACCTTGTTCCGGGCAACCAGGCGCTTTCTCTGCAGGCTCCTGACGTTTGTGGGAGGTGTTTTCTAAGATCCTTTTCATTATGACTCAAATGCGATTTTACTTTCATTGAGAAACACCCAAATAATCAATGGGATAAAAGTGGAGAGGTTTTAAGAAAGAAAAAAAAGGAGAGGTTTTATTAATAATATAAACACGCAGATCAGGCATCTTCCTGATACCTTCACAGGCCAGACAGACGTATTTACACACTACTAGTGAGAAATGAAACAGGAAGACAATTTACTTGACTTAGGATAGGAAAAAGGAGCGGATGGTCAAGAGCGGTGATGCACACCTGCAGTCTCAGGAGGCTGAGGCCAGGGGTTCAAGGCCAGCCTGAGCTACTTAGTGAGATGAGGGCTAAAAACAAAAGATAAATAAATAAGAGAAAAGGATGAGAATATTAGATATACTGGTGCTTTCCTACTGAAAAAAAAAACCTCTTGTACATCAAAAATTTTTTGAGATCTACCACATCCCTCCCCCATAAAGAAATCTTCAAGAAACTTTTTTCCCCTCAAAACTGGTCATGGTGGCACATCCTTTGATCCCAGAACTGCGGGAGGCTGAGACAGGAGAACTGAAAGTTTAGCCTAGAAGGTACAACTGAGCAAGAACCTGTCTCAAAATTTAAAAAATTAAAATAAGGGCTGGAGGCTGGGGATATAGCTCAGTGACATAAGCGCCTGCCTGGCAAGCACAAGGTCCTGAGTTTGATTCCCGGTACCCCCCAAATAAATAAATAAGTAAAATAAAATAAGGGCTGGAGCTGGAGCTCAGTGTGAAGATCAACTCCACCGCCCCGCCATTTTGTTTTTCAGGCCTGGGGTGTAACTCAGTGGCAGAGCTCTTGCTTACTACGCATGAGGCCTTGGGTTTGATCCCTGGTACTGAAAAAAAAAAGGAAAAGAGAGAGACAGAGAAGAATAGAAAACAAGAGACCAGAAAAGGGTGTAAAAAAAGAAATGACAAAAGGCCAACGTGCTGCCAACCAGAAGTGGCCTTCGGCAGGCCCTGCGTTTGTTACAGCCACTGAGGTTCACAAGCTCAGGCTCATTTGCTCACCGCTGACAAGATCAAAGGAGGCACAGACAAACAGCAACAAGAATTTATCCAAGGCTGGCTCTGAGGGAAGGGGGTGTTCCTTTGATCAGATCGCCCGTCTCACCATACAGGTGGGCTGGGGTATTTTATAAGCAAGACACAGTGTGTGGGGGATACCAGGCAGCAACAGGGCTCAGATGTTGTTGCAGCTCTGGACCAGACCTCTCCTCCCTTGCCTAAGAGAAGGAGACTGGACCCCACTCCTGGTGCCAGTATCCGAACATTCTGTCTGCTCAGCTCACCTGTGCTGAGGGGAGCTGGGGAAGGGTGGGTGTAGACCTTTGTGCCCAGGCCCGGGGACGTTTGGAGAAGCCACTTGATTTCAAAGGAAAGAAAAAGTCTACCTTTCCAAGTCCATTTTGTACATAGCCTGTCACAGGTTCAGTCACCAGCGAAAAAAAAGTAGCCCTGGCTGGGGATATAGCTCAGTGGCACAGCGCCTGCCTGGCAAGCACAAGGTCCTGAGTTTGATTCCCAGTACCAAAAAAAAAAATGCCTGCCTGGCAAGCGTGAGATCCTAGGTTTGATTCCTAGTACCAAAAACCATGAAAAACCTGGTACTCACCCAAAGAACCATGGAAAAGGTTCAACATGACTAGAAATTAGAGAAAGGGGTCAGGAAAGCGAATCTTGTTTTGCCTAACAAATTAGCAAAGGCTAAAAAACCCCCACAAAAACCAAAACCAAAGAAAGAAACAAACAAACAAAAGAGGGTGCAGGCAGAGGTACCTCTTTAAGTACTTTCCTCACTCTCTCTGGTGAAGCAGCTTTCCTCAGAGTGCTCAAGGCTCCTAGGTATCCCTGAAGCACTAGGGGACTGAGAGGTCGGCACTCCTGAGAGAGCTCAGAGATGTCTTTTGTCTTTTTGAGACAGGGTCTCACTATGCAGTTCAGACTGGCCTTGAGCTCACTCTGTAGCCCAGGCTGGTCTCAAACTTGTGAGGATTCTCCTGCCTCAGCCTCCCAAATGCTGGATTACAAGCGTGTGCCACCATGCCCAGCTCTTTGCCCTTTTCATTCTCGTTGGCTCTTGGCGTGGAGTGCAGTTGTCTGAGGCATTCATGATAGCACAGCAGAAACACAGATGAGATATTGTTAGTGCCAGATGTTAAGTCATTGCAAAGATATGAAACAGTGCCTCTCTTCTCACTAAATATTTTTGTTTTGTAAAAGTTATTTTTAATAAAAACATCCCTTATGTTAGCATTTAATGGGTTTACTACAGTTTAAAATGAATTAATATGTAAATAATTAAATTTTTCTATGCTTTAATTTCTAAGTCAATTAATGCTAATAGAAATAACCCTCATCAATAAAACCCCTTTAGGACCTTCAGTGATTTTTTTGTTTGTTTGTTTTTTGAGACAGGGTCTCACTATGTAGTTAATCTAGGCTGACCTTGAGCACATTATGTAGGCCATGTGAGCCTCAAGCTCCTGGTAACCCTCCTGCCTCAGCTTCCTAAGTGCTAAGATTATAGACATATACTACCTCTAATATATTTGGGAACTGCTACTCTTTTTTTGAGACGGGGTCTGTAGTCCAGGCTGACGTTGACGTATCTATGTCGAATTGCTGCTTTAAAGCCAGGCATGCTGGGCCATATATATAATCCCAGCACTCTGTGAGGTTGAGACAGAACGATTAAAAGTTTGAGCCCAACTGAGCAACAGAGCTACTTAGTGAGATCTTGCCTCAAACTTCATTTTCTTGAAATAGGGTCTTACTGTATAGTTCGGGCTGGCCTTCAACTCATGGCAATCCTCTTGACTCAGCTTTCTGAGTGCCGGAATTACAGGCGCGAGCCATCACACCCCTCAAAATAAGCAGTTTTTAAAAGGTTTGTGGATGGAGCTCAGGGGAAAGGCCCTAGGTATTCAATCCTCAGTACCCCAAAAAAATTTTTTAAAGCTTGAAAATAGAGCTGCCCCTTAATCCAGCCTATCCTCTTTTGAATAATTTGTCATAAGAAACCATTTTAAGATAGTTTTATACTTGGGTGTGGTGCTCCACGCCTGTAATCCCAGCACTCTGGAGGCTGAGACAGGAGGATCCTTGCAAGTTTGAGACCAGCCTGAGCTACAAAGTGAGGTCAAGGCCAGCCTGAACTGCATAGCAAGATCCTGTCTCAAAAAGACCAAAAAAAAAAAAAAAAACCCAAAACATAGTTTTGTAAATTTACTCATCACAGTAATAAGACAGCAAAATGTAAAAACAACTTAAGTGACCATACATAGGAGATAAATTAAGGACTTTTGGTACTGGGAATCAAACTCAGGACCTTGTGCTTGCTAGGCAGGTGCTTGTGCCGCTGAGCTATCTCCCCAGCCCAATAGGAGATAACTACATTCTATCAAGTGTTAGAGCTGTTATGGCCAATAAAAAAAGACTACTACAAAACTGGTATCTTATTGTAGTGAAAATATTCACAGTGCTAAAAAATAGAATACATAGAATACGGGCATAGCGAAACTGTGTCTCAGAAAGACCAAAAATAAAAAATTAAAATTAAAAACAGAATATAGTAAAAGAGTAGTTTGCTGACAACACTATTTTTTTGTGTGTGTGCCAGAAATTGAACTTTTTTTTTTCACTCTGCAGTTCAGGCTGGTCTTGAACTCACTTTGTAGCACAGGCTGGCCTCGAACTTACAGTGATTCTCCTGCCTCAGCTTCCCCAGTGCTGGGATTACAGGTGTGTGCTACCCTACCTGGCTAAAGGTTGTTTTTTTTTTCACCAGGAATTGAACTCAGGACCTTGCGCTTGCCATGCAGGCGCTTGTGCCGCTGAGCTACATTCCCAGCTGATGACACTACTGTATGTGGACATATGAATGAATGAGTCTCGACCCTTATATCCTAACTCAAAGCGGGTCAAGACCTAAATGCAAAATCATGAATTTATTTATTTAGTACTGGGAATCGAACTCAGGACCTTGTGCTTGCCAGGCAGGCGCTTGTGCTGATGAACTATACCCCCGGCCCTTTGAAGATTTACTTATACTCATGTTTTTGTCTAAGAGGTTTATAATTCTGGTTCTTACAATGTGGAGCTCATAGAGAAACGTAAATACAAACCTTCATGACCCGGAATTAGGCAGTGGACCCTTAGATGACAACAAAAGTACAAACAAATAAACAAAAAAAGATAAATTAAAATCTAAAAATTTCCGAGTTTCAGAGGGCACTATTTAAAAGCATAAGAAAACAAAAAAAGTAACCTGGCCATGGTGGTACATACTTGTAGTCTCAGCGCTCAGGAGGCTGAGGCAGGAGGATCACCATGAGTTCAAGGCCAGCCTTGGCTACATAAAGAGTTCCCACAAAGCAAAACAAACAGAACAGCAAGAACCAGGTATAGCTGGGCATGTTAGTGCATGCTGTAATTCCAGCAGGAGGATGGGAAGTTCAAATTCAACCTGAGCAGCCAGGCGTGGTGGCGCACACCCGTAATCCTAGCACTGGAGAGACTGAAGGAGGAAGCTTATGGGGAATTTGTCTCAAAAAACTAAAAAGAGGAAAAGATTGTGAGAAAACAGAAGGAACCCATATACACTGCTGGTGGGAGTGTGAAGTGATTCGGCTGCTGGGAATATGGTTTGGCGTTCCTTACACCAGCGCTGCTGAGCCTTCGAGAGACAATGCCCAGACTGCGAGCCCAGACCCAATCATTTCCTCATGAAGGGCCAACTGCAATTAAATCTGAGTTCTGAGGCTTTCTTTCTCTTTCTTTCTTTCTTTCTTTCTTTCTTTCTTTCTTTCTTTCTTTCTTTCTTTATTGTGTTTTTGAGACGGGGTCTCACCACCATGCAGTCCAGGCTGGCCTCGAACCCACTGTCTAGCTCATGCTGGCCTAGAACTCATAGCAGTCTTCCTGCCTCAGCCTCCTGAGTGCTGGCATTACAGGTGTACGCCATCACACCCGGCTTTAAGACATAAAAATTTCATCTCATAGGCTGGGGATATAGCTCAGTGGCACAATTGCCTGCCTAGCAAGTGTAAGGTCCTCAGTTCGATCCCCTGTACCACAAAAAAAAGTCATCTCATGTTCCCTCACAGGTAGAAGGAAATGGAGTGAGCTGTATGCTGGCTGCAGTTGGACAGAATTGCTTTGTTGACTTTATACTTCCAGTTAAGGTCTGAAAAACTAGCTGTGAACACGACATAAGTGGACTCTAAAATGCCTGTCCTCATGTCCCAAGGTCCCATGCCTGGAACAGTGAATGTCAACTCCTCATGGAATGCTCCATGTGTACAACAGATTACGAACCTGGAGGGGAAAAAAGCAGAGGGGCTGGGGTGTGGCCCAGAGGAGCAGCCCTTGCTGAGAATGATGAGGATCTGATTTGATTCCCAGCACTCTGAAAACAAAATGCAACCCTCACCTTCCCCCCAAAGCAATTAAAACAAAGCATAGATTTAGAATAACCCAGCTATTCCACTCCTAGGTATGTGTGCAAAAGAAATGAAAACACGTCCGTACAAACAGTGGTACAGGAATGTCCACAGCAGCATTGTTCATGAGAGGCGAAAGGTGCAAACAACACAAACGTTCCTCCACAGATGAACAGATAATACAGAGGTGGTGGGGTACCTTTGTATCCTACGAGCAGACCACATCTGAGTATAAATACTCAAAAAACGCAGCCACAGAAAGGAAAATTGTACTGACCCATGGATGCACCTTCAATCAGAGAAGGCAGACATGAAAAGCCACATGTTGGATAATCATGTTTACGCTGCACGTCTAGAATAAGCAGATATACAGAGACAGTAGATTAGTGGTTTCCAGGGACTGGGGGTGGGTGCGGGATGGGAATGAATGGTACCAGGTATAAGGGGAAGTTATTTTTGGGGTGACATGTCTGACATAGGTGATGATTTTATCACTTGTAACTATATTTAAAACCACTAAAAATGGGCATGATGGTACAAGACTGTCATTCAAATACCCTGAGAGACTGAGGCAGGAGGATGGAACGTTTGAGTCTAGCTTGAGCAAGTTAGGGACTTAGCAAGACCCTGTCTCAACATTGAAAAAAGGGCTGGGATGTCACTCAGTGTGAAGGCTCAACCCTCAGTACCACAAAAACAAAGCGAAAAACCTACCACAAAATCAAAGCGAGAAACGTAACTCACTAAACTGTGTACTTTTTTTGTGTGTGTCTTTTTGAGATAGGGTCTCGCTACGCAGTTCAGGCTGGCCTTGAGCTCACTTTGTAACCCAGGCTGGTTTCGAACTCACAATGATCCTCCTGCCTCAGCCTCCCGAGTGCTGGGATTACAGGCATGCGCCACCCACATCTGACTTTTTTTTTTCTTTTTGAGGCAGGGTCTCCGTATGCAGTTCAGGCTGGCCTTGAGCTCTCACTGTAGCCCAGGCTGGTCTCAAACTTGCAATGATCCTCCTACTTCAGCCTTAAACTGTGTAGTTTAAAATGGCAAATTTTGAGGGTGAGAATATAGCTCAGTTGTAGAGTACATGGTTTAGCATTTGCAAGGCTGTGGGTTCAATCTCTAGCACCAAATATAAAGTAAAATTAAGTAAAATGAGGAGTTATATGGTATGTGAATATCTCAAATTGATAAAAAGAAAAATAGTGTATAGTATGCAAAATATGATTATCTTTAAAAAAAGAAGTGGGGCATGATGGTACACATCTGTAATCCCACTCTTGGGAGGATTGCCACAAGCTTGGACTACCTCAAGTTCAAGGCCTGTCTGAATTACATGGCAAGACTCTGTCTCAAAAACTACAAAACAAAGCCAGGCATAGTGGCATATGCCTGTAATCCCAGCACTTGGGAGGCTGAGGCAGGAGGATCATCGAGAATTCGAGACCAGACTGGGCTACAAACCGAGCTCAAGTCCAGCCTGAACTGCATAGCGAGACCTTGTCTCAAAAAGACAAAAAAAAAAAAAAAAAGAAACAAAAAACTACAAAACAAAAAAATATAAATGCATAAAACAGAAATGTGAATTTCATCTGTACTATACATTCATGTATCTCTTATAAAAATGTGTTGCTTTCTTAATTGAAAAATTGGGCAACATAATTTTATGTGGAGAAGGAGCACAAATCTGAGCCTCGCTGAGGCAATTTAGTGACTTAGTGAGCTGCTCTCAAGGTAAAAATAAATAGATAAATAAATAAAATTTATTTTAAAAGGGTTGTGGGTGTAGCTCAGTGCAAAGGTCCTGAGTTCAGTACCCTTATTGAAAAAACAAATTGTGTGTGTGTGTGTGTGTGTGTGTGTGTGTGTGTGTTTGTATGTGGGGGGTGTACTAGGGATTGCAGTCAGGAATGTTCTACCCCTGAGCTATATGCCCAGGCTTTTTAATTTATTATTTAGAGATAAGGACTCACTAAGTTGCTAAATTGCCCAAAATGGGTTTGAACTTGAGATCCTCTTGGCTCAGCCTCCCAGAATGCTAGAATTACAGGCGTGGGCCACCATGTCTGGCTTAGGCAATACAATTTATTAAGGCACAATAAAACAACGTGCAGACTACCAATTTAGAGGCAGTTTTTTGGGCCTGGTGAGAAAATCCAGAAAAGTGGTTGAGAGAGCGCCTGCCACAGCACAGTGTCCGGGTACCAGCCCTACCGGCTGCGAGCTGTAGTCAGGAGCAAAGTATTGTTGGTCATCTCAGTTCTCTTGCCTGTCAATAGGCCTCAGAATATCTGCCTCCCAGGACCCTGGAGATCCACGACGTTAGCTCACTGAAGTGCTCACAGCACTGCTTTGCCCGCAACTGAAGGGCGGTCGCCTAGTCCCTCTCAGCGCTGCAGCAGTCGGGAGGCAGATCAGCCCTGGGAGCGGGAGGAGAGGCTGCAGTCACCTTGCCCCTGTCTGGTGGACACCACAAGTCCAGGGGTAACGGGGAAGCCAGAGCCGTCGCAGAGCCCTCACCGCAGGGCACAGGAAAGAGGGCGCTTGCGTCCACGTTTGGGGACGGACTCGAGTATGACCTCTAGCATGGCCTCCTCTACGTCCTTTCTGTAGTCTGTTCTCTTCCCCAAAGTCTAAAGCGACGGGCAGGCCGGGGATGTCGGCGCAAGTCTGCCTGGAGTCCCGTCCTTCCTCCTTCCTCTTCAGTCAAGGGCCCAGAAACTGCTGCCCCAAACGCCACCCTGAGGCTTGCGGCCGCGGTTCTAGTTAACTTCCGCTTTCTTGGCTCGGCAGGCCTGTGTGTCAAAAGTCAGGTCCGCGGCGGGAGGCAGAAGCGGGGATGGGTGCCCGCAAAAGCTGCATTCTATTCCAAGGCAGCCAAGAATAGTGGACATTTTTTTTGAAGACAGGGTCTCGATGCGTAGTCCACGCAGGTGTTGAACTCTCTGAAATCCTCCTGCTTCAGTTTCCGAAGTGCTGAGATTATAAGCATGTGCTACCAAGCCCGGCAATCCCCTCTTCTACCCATAGTCCTCTCTTACCTGAACCTTTTTCTGCTTCTTGCTCGTTGCTTATTATCCTACCTTAGGTGAGCTTCCTTTCAAAGAGGAAACAAAACAAGCCAGGCACACTTGTAATCTCAGTTTCTAATCTCAGCACTGGGGAGGCTGAGGCAGGAGAATCACTGAATTCAAGCCTGGACTACATAGTGAGATCCTGTCTCAAAAACGAACAAAACTGGAGCTGGGGATATAGCTCAGTGCAATAAGCGCCTGCCTAGGAAGCACAGGGTCCTGAGTTCAATCCCCAGTACCGCCAAAAAACAAACAAAACTGAAAACAAAACTATCTTACCTGATGATCCCTTGCCCCACATCAGGTTTCAGTCCTCTTTCTCTCCTTTGAACTATCAAGTATGCCAACATCTCCAGTCCTGTCTCTACTTTCTTCTGCCCGCCCTGTCTCTCTCCAAGCACACCTAACCCAGTGACATCGTCTTCCCCAGCATTCCCTTGGTCTCTAAAGTCATGGGGGGACATTAGAAACTATTGGAATTAGACTTCAAATTTTGGGGTTCTAGGGATCCAGTTCAGGATCTCATGCATGCTAGGCAAGTGCTCTGCCATTGCTCCCGGGCTTCAGTGTATTTTATCTTAACAGTTAACATTTATATTTTTGTATTTTAGGGCATACATAATAGTTACAGCTGGAGGTGCGGCACATGCCTGTAATCCCAGCAGTCTGGGAGGCTGAGACAGGAGGATTGTAAATCAGCTTAGGCTGTTTGACTTAGTGAGATCCTGTCTCTTTTTGTTGTTTTATTTTTGTTTTTTGTTTTTTGGTCTTTTAAAGACAGGGTCTCACTATGCAGTTCAGACTGGCCTTGAGCTCACTTTACAGCCCAGGCTGGCCTCAGACTTGCAATGATCCTCCTGCCTCAGCCTCCCAAGTACTGTGATTACAGGTGTGCACTGCCATGCCAGACCGAGATCCTGTGTGTTTTTTTTTTTTATCAGGAATCAAACTCAGGACTTTGCATTTACCAGGCAGGCACCTGTGCCACTGAGCTATATCCCTGGCCCTGAGATCCTGTTTTAAAATTTAAACATTAAAGGAAAAAAAAAAGGCCACTGACACAGCTCTGTACAAAGGGGTTTAATGCCTATACCAAAAACCAAAACCAAAACAAAAAACCCTAATAACTTAAAGAGTTCTGCTTGAATATACAGTTTATAAATAAGCAGATTTCCGGGTGTGGTGGTGCATGCTTGTAATCTCAGCACTCAAGAGGCTGAGGTAGGAGGATCTGTTGCTAGTTTGAGACCAGCCTGGGCTACAAAGTGAGCTCCGGGCCTGGCTGAACTGCATAGCGAGACCCTGTCTGAAAAAGACAATAAATAAACAAAAACAAACAAACAAATAAATAAATAAATCAGCAGACCAAGACCACATCTATACAATTCATAAATAAACATGTAATAAGGGTACATTCTAGACTTGTTATTGGAAGCCTAACCTTTTAAGAAAATGTCTGGAGACTACTGGTTTTCAGTCCTCTTTTTTTATGGTAGTGGGGATTGAACCCAGGGACTTTGTTCTGAGGTACATTCCCAAACCCTTTTAAATATATATATATATATATATATATATATATATATATATCTTTTTTTTTTTTTTTTTTTTGGTCTTTTTTGAGACAAGGTCCCACTGTGCAGTGCAGGCTGCCCTTGAGCTCACTTTGTAGCCCAGGCTGGCCTTGAACTCGCAACGATCCTCCTGCCTCAGCCTCCCAAGTGCTGGGATTACAGGTGTGCACCACCACGCCCAGTTTAAAATTTTTTGTAAAGATTATTTTTTGCTGTATGAAGTATATTTTCTGTTTTATTACTTCTTTCCCAATAGATGGTTTTTCCTCACCCACGAAGACTCGGGTCCTCACAGCTTTGGCGGGGTCAGCGGCAGCGTTCAGCGTCTGGGTGCTGCGAGAGATCTGTCCCAGACTGCCAGCTGAGGATGGTGCCAGGTGCACAGCCGTGTGGCAACACATCACTCAGGAAGTGCCCAACCCCAAAGGCACCGTTTCAGAAAAGTTGGCCTCTACGCTACTAGGTTTCAAACGATGAATTTAATTGCCTTATTGGTGCGCATGTGCAGTTCGTGCTGCCCACAGGCTGCACACGGCCATTACCCCTTTTTGCCACGATCATTGTTCCTTCTTTTCTCGACTGTCATTTTGGAAGCAAGGACCCAAAAGATTTAAAGTTATTTATTTTTGTGTGTGTGACAGTCTGCCGAGGCACTAAATCTGTCTGGGCTCTACCTCTCTCCTCCTGCCTCAGCCTGTCAAGTGCTGGGATTACACGCGTGTGCCACATCACCCAGCACCATGTACTATGTTTTAACTATATTCAGTTACTAGGCATCTTCCAAATGCACTCATGATTGTTTTGTGTGTGTGTGTGTGTTTAGTTTAGAACACAGATGTTCAATCAAATCTGTTATACAACCTTTTCAGATTATTGCACTCTGAGCTGGACATATTGGTATGAGCCTGTAATCCCAGCACTCAGGAGGGTGAGGCAGGAGGATCACCATGAGTTTGAGGCCAGCTTGGGATACACACATAGTGAGTTTAGGCCAGGCTGAACAATATAAGACTGTCTCAAAACAAAATAAAAGAGTATTGTCACTCCATCAGCTTTAAAACTTTTCTCCCACTTTTTCTTCAGAGCACTATTCTTAGGGCACTGTCCTGTTTTCTCTCCACCGCTTCCACTATTCCTTTTTTGTTTTTTTTGTCTTTTTGATACAGGGTCTGGCTATGTGGCCCAGGCTGGTCTTCAACTCACAATGATCCTCCTGCCTCAGCCTCCTGAGTACTGGGATTACAGGCGTGCACCACCATGCCTGGCAATTCCTTTTGTTTCCTTTGTTGGCTGTTTCTTCCATATTCATTCCATAATTTTATTACTTTTTTTTTCTTTTTGGGACAAGGTTTTACTATGCAGTTCAGGCTGTCTTTTTTTTTTTTTGAAACAGGATCTCACTGTGTAGTTCAGACTGGCCTTGAGCTCACTTTGTAGCCCATGCTGGCCTTAGACTTGCAATGATTCTCCTGCCTCAGCCTCCCAAGTGCTGGGATTACAGGCATGCACCACCACACCCAGCTCAGGTTGTCCTTTAACTCACTTTATGGCCTAGTCTGGCCTCGAATTTGCATTCTCCTGCCTCAGCCTCCTAAATGATGGGATTACAGGCCATGCCTGGGGTTTATTTTTAAATTTAAATTAATTTAAATTTTATTTTATTGTTGTGGTGCTGGGATGCAAGTGAGGACCCCATGCCAGGCAGTTACTCTACCACCAAGCTACACTCAAATCCCATGAGTACTTTTGGACCCTTGCTGTGCCATAGGGGAGGGGGGGCGGTGAAAGGGCAAGTAGCTCCCTGCTCCAAACTCTGGCTAGCCCTCACCCCTCACTCGCCAGCCCCCATGTAGTTCCCGGTCTTCCTGTTTACCGGTCAGCATTTTTGCCTGCACACGCTTCCAGCCCGGCCGCATTCCCTGCGCCGCCTACTCCCGGTCCTGATCTCTGGCTGCGTACCCAGCTTCGGCCTTTCTGGCTCTGAATGTGCCGTTTCCTTGCACTCGTATTGTTACCACTTGCCCGCCTGTGTTAGAACTGGTTCTGTATTCTGGGCGTGGTGGCACAGGCCTGTAATCCCAGTACTCCTGAGGCAGCAGGAGCAACACAAGTTCAAGGCCAGCCTGGGCTACATAGTGAACTCAAGGCCAGGGGAATGAGACTCTGTCAGAAAAACAAAACACTGCTTCTTTTTTTCCACCTGCTGATGGTGCCGCATGTCTCTCTGTGGTGTAATTGTTTATGACTGGCTGCCCAAATTTTACCCTTCCCAGTGTTCTCCCACTGAAGGGAACAGTAGGGAGGCGCGTGGAGTCATTTTCCCGGTAGAGGGTTTTAAGCGCTTCACCTGAGGAGCTCCGGGACGGCTCCACACCGCGGAGTGGCGTTGGGAGGGCCAAGTTTTATTACTTACTTGCCTCCTCTGGTGCTCACTATAGAGGTCACCCTGCCACTGCTGTGTCTTTACCGGCTTCCCCTCCCTCCCCCTCGCAGCGGCACTTCAATCAGCTCAAGGAGTATGCACCTCACTGCTTTCTTTCCTGCTTGCTTTCCCTGCTCGAATTGAACTCAGGTCCCTTTGCACTGAGCTAAATCCTCAGCCTTTTTTTTAATTTTTAAAATTTTGAAGCTGAAGTTGCCCAGGGTGGGCTTGAACTTTAGACCCTTCTGCCTCAGCCTCCCAGTGCTGGGATTACAGGCATGAGTCACCAGCCCGGCTTGCTCTGCCCTGCTCTTCTCTGTTCAGATAAAATTCCAGGCCATCCCCAGAGGTAGGCCTTTGTGTCTTTCGTAATCTAAAGGTTACTTAAGTTTACTATGTTCGAAACACTGTTCTGCCTTAAACACCTTCCCACTTTCTCAAACCCAGGTGTGTGTCACATCTTCATTTTACAGAGAGGTCATTTCAAAGTCTAGAATCTGGGCGCCTGTTGGACCCCAGTTGACGTGCGTGGCTCTCCTATCCCCAGGGGCCCTCAGCCCAGCCTCGGACCCAGGAAGCAATGATCTGCACAATCTTCAATGTGTACCGGGGAGCATTCTCCAACACGGGAGTTTACCTTTGCTGCGCTCTCTCGTGTAGGACCCGGGGTCTGCATTCTTTGGCTCCTGCCCAGCACAGAATTTTCCTCAAGTTCGGCCTAGTCCCTGCGGCTGATGTGGACATAACGCTGGGGAGGCCTTCCCCACAAATCTTTCTCACTAAGGGAAAGTGTGGCCCTCAGACCTTTTAGGTGTTTGCTAAAGATACAGTTTTCTGGTAGTTGCGGGGTGTGAGCCACAAGTCTGCTTAGGCCGGGGCCAATGGGCCCTGCCTTGACGGACCCCCACGTGGGCGGGGCTTCCCAGGCAGGAGACCCCGCGTGCTGCTCACAGCCGGGGGCGTGAGGACCCGGCCTTTTGTTTGTGGACCCACTGCCTGACAGGTGTAGGAACAGCCTGACAGGCCGCCGCCACAGGTGCGCCGCCACGTGCGCGGGCTCGGTCCCCGCAGCTGTCGCGGCCTCGCCCACCCCGGCCCCTCCCCGACCCCGTGGTTTATTGTTCCCGGCTAAGCTCCTGGCGGGCGGGGGAGGCGCTCCCTGCACCAAACCCCCGGGGCGGGGTCTTTCTTCCACCCGCGGGGCCTCGCGGTTGCGGCCGGAGCAATGGGCAGAGCCCTCTCCCCCTGGGTGGGGTGCCGGACAGCCCCGCGCCGGCGGCCCCGCGTTCCTTTGTCGGGGCGGAAGGAGCAGGTTCTCGCCGACGAGGCGGCGGGGAGCGGGCGCACGCCCGCGGGCCCGCCCTCCGCCCGCGGCCCTCGGCGCGCTTAGCACTAGGAGAAAAAAAAGCACCAACAAAGAGTTTAAGAGACAGCGACTCCCAGCTTTTTCAAATAGGAAGCGTTTTTTTTTAACCAATCCGTTTTTTAATTCTTAAATTCTTGACATTACAGAACTAAACTGAAATTAACATTCCACTCTTACATTTCTTATCGACAAACAGAAAATAAAATCCATGAGCCAAAAAAAAAAAACCCAAAACAAAACCAAAAAAAAAAAAAACTAAAAACAGGGAAAAAGCTTATAAAACTAAATATGGATCCCAGCGTTAACAGCTGAACAGAGAGAATGTGATTTTCTTAAATTCTTAGCGGAGGAGGAGGAGGCGTAGAAACTGAACACTTACAAATTATTTAAAACCTGGAATCACTGACCAGAAATGACACAGTTGGGGCGCGGGGTGGGCGCGGGCCCGGCGGCCGCCGCTCTAGCTGCAGCCCATGCCCTTCTCGGAGGACAGCCGGGCGTTGATGAGATACTGCGCCAGGCTGATGCTGGCGGCCGAGCCCGTGATGGTCACCTGCCGGCCGGACGAGCCCTCCACGGGATTGGCGATTTTGATCTGCGCCCCGGACATCTGGCGGATCTCGTTGATGTTGGCGCCCTGGCGCCCGATTATGCAGCCGATCAAGTTATTGGGAATGGTGAGTTCGTGCGTGGTCTGCGTGGACGCGTCCAGGCTCGCCCAGTAGCCCTTCACCTCGGGGGAGCTGGAGTCAATGCCCGCGAACCCGGTCCCGCCGTGCATCATGGCAAAGTGCGACTGTTGCCTCGCCACCTGGTTCAGCTTGGCCAGATCGAGCGGCGAGATGGTGTGTTGTCCCTGGATCGAGTAGGCGTCCAGCGGCGGCCCCTCCAGGTCGTGGGTGGCGTGCGGATAGCCCGCCGCGTCGCCGCAGCGGTCCTGGCCGCCAGCGCAGATGACCGGGGAGCCGGCCGGCATGGGCTGGTAGGGGATGGTCATGACGCGGCCCTGCGGGGACTGCGAGAGCGTCTCCAGCATGACCAGGCAGATCTGCTTCACGCATTCGGTGACCGACTGCGGCACGCCCGCGATGGTGATGGCCCGCTCGGTGGAGTTGGGCAGCATGTCCCCCGCCACCTGCACCTGCGCGCCCGTGCTCTCGCGGATCTCCTTGATCTTGCAGCCACCCTTCCCGATCAGGGAGCCGCACTGCGTGGCCGGCACCACCAGCCGCAGGGTCACCGGGGGCCGGCTGGCCGCCGTGCTGTTGGTCATGGAGCTGTTGATGTCTTCCTCCAGCTTGTCGATGATCATGGCGAAGGCCTTGAAGATGGCATTGGTGGGGCCGGTGAGGGTGATGATCCTCTCCGGGCAGTTCCCCTCCGAGATGTTGATCCGCGCGCCGCTCTCCTCGCGGATGCGCTTAACCG
Source organism: Dinomys branickii (assembly GCA_004027595.1). Classification (NCBI taxonomy): domain Eukaryota; kingdom Metazoa; phylum Chordata; class Mammalia; order Rodentia; family Dinomyidae; genus Dinomys; species Dinomys branickii. The sequence continues at coordinate 29,645 of PVLD010011257.1, forward strand.
ACTCCCCTTTCTTCCCGATGATGCTTCCCACTTCCTTCCCGTGCATCAGGAGCCGAATGGTGAGAGTCACGTTTAGTCCGCTTTCGGTCACACCGGCGTCCATGGCGAGCGGCGGGCGGCGTTCGGGGGAGTTGGGCTCGTTACGTGGTCAAGTCTTTGGCGGCTGGCGGGGGGAGGGGAGGTGTAGGCCCGAAACTGCCGGCGCGAGGCGAGCGAGGGCCGCGGGAGCGAGCGGGCGCGGGCGGGAGGCCGCGGCGTCGTCGCAGGGGCGAGCGGCGGCGGCGCAGGGGGCGAGCGGGGCCGGGAGCGGCGGGCGGGCGGGTGGGCGAGGGCGCGGCGGTGGCGACTCCGGCGGCAGCCTCGGCGGTCTGGGCGGGGCGGGAAGCCCGCTTTCAACCCCGCGTACCCTCTGACCCCGGAAGTGCTTGCTGCGCAGGACCCCTTGAAAAAAAATGAGGACCCATCTTTTTTAGGTCACAAGATTGCGCCAATCCCCACGCGCTACTTTTAAAAAAGGCCTTTTAACGCTGCAGTGGTGAAAAGAACGCACACGATAGGTGGAAGCTGTGTGTCCGGCAAAGTTTTAAAGTGAACATGTATTTTGGGAAGTAGAACGGCGCCGGCGGGCAACTGAAAATATTAACGGTGCATATGGGAGGACACACATCATTTCTGTGCTTTACCAAAAGGATCTGTATGCGGAACGACTTGGGCAGCCCTAGCGATTACTGCAGGCGGCCTTTGGGACGCCGCGGATTTTAAAACGTGCGCGTGAGGTAGTCAGGGCGCATGCGCCAGGGTGTGGGGCGTTCGGGAGGGGCCGCTGCCGGCTTCCGGGGGGGAGGGGCGGCGAGGCGCGGCCCGAGGGGCGGGTGCGCGCGCGGGCGGGCACGTGGGGCCCCTTTCGTCCCCGCCGTGCGGGCGCCCTGCACCAGCCCCCACTCCTGCCCCGGCCCTGCGGCGGCCGGTGAGCGCAAAGGCCGAATCCCACCCCGACCCCGCCGCCGACGGGGTCTCGGCTCTGATGTTCTTTCCGAGTGCTAGAAACACCGCCATAAAAAGAATGGCGTCCATTTACATAATGCTTTGTTTGCATTTTGCAGGTTTCTTCTCGGTTAAACCTACAGAAACCCCACCTCCTGCCCTCAATGTTATTTCAGCCTCCGCGGGCTTGTCGGACGCTTGAAGAAGTAGTGCTTCTGTGGAGGCTTCGTTTACCCAGGGGGAGCCGGGCAGGGTGTTTAGGGGTTACTGCGGGTTGTCCCCACGCGGTCTCCGCTCCCGCAGCCACCTCTCGTGTCTGCTCGCCCTTGGCGCGGTCGCCGCATCCGCTCTCCCCGGGGGCGGTCCGCCATCTTGGACTGCCTTTCCTGCCGCTAGGAAAGGCCGCTCGCTCGGGACGCTGGCGACGAAGTGGGGACTTTCACCCCTTCCTCGTCCTCCTAGGCCTAAAGCAGACCGGAGAAGGTTATGCGAGCAAGGTGTACTAGAATCCCGCAGAGAGCGGCTAACGTGGCGCGCCCCGCCTGGCCCGCTTCCTTCCCCGCGGGGGTGGCCGCCATGTTCGTTGAGCACAAAATGGCGACACGTGTCTTGGATACGTCGCCCGCGAGAAATCGGGGTCGACCCGAAAGCTCTAGAATGCGCCCCTTCTTGCTTCTTCCTGCGCCGCGTGTTTCTTGATCCCTCCGGGATAAAACCCCGCGGCCTGGACCGAAGCTTGCCCCGAGAATCTTAATGCTTCCTCCCTGCTGCTCTTAATTTGTAATGGAAGTGTGAATAAGTGGAAAATGCAGGCGCAGTATTGACCCTCTTGGTCTGTTTAAATTTATTATTCATAGATAGTGGGGGACAGAACTAAGGGAAAATTTTAGTCCTACCCCCTAGTAGCAGAGCGTTTAGTTTAAGGAATAAGTTGGGAAATAACTGCTTTCCTAGACCACAGGTCCACGCTGTTATATATCTAGATACGGCTTTATAAAGTCTCGCAAAATAAGTTTGCTAATAAGAAATGAGACCTATGGCTTGTTCACAGGCCCGCTGGCCAGTGCCCTGCGGTTTACCTTAGCTGGTGCTCGCTTTTATAATCTTGAGGAGACAGATCTTCAGCTAGGTATTATATTGTGTAGTAGCTTTGATTTTTGCCAGAATCCTAAGAGAAGGTATTGCCGTACTTTTTTTTTTTTTGTGTTGGGAATCGAACTCAGGACCTTGTGCTTGCCAGGCAGGCGCTTGTGCCATTGAACTACATGCCGGCCTGGTATTGCCATATCTGAATCTTTTTTTTAATTTAACAGACTAGGGCTCTTAAACCTAGAGAGATGAGGTGACAAAATCAAGGTCACACAGTGTTGGGACTGGAATCCAGACCTTCTGATGTCTTTGCTGGTGAGCATGTTCTTCAGACTCTTCTGTAATTCAGGAGTTTAGAATTTAAATGCTGATTTCAAGGGTAGATGAGCCCTTTGTTGTAGAGTCAGCCTCATTTGTATCTTGGAACTGCCACTTTTCTCCTGATGCGGGCGACACCTGTATGAGCTGAAATGTTATTTTATGGGGTGTCTGGATGCCGATAGGGAGGCGGAAGTGATTCAGCCCCAGAGGCTCAGGTATCTGTCATTCTGTCCTTGTGTGTGGCTCCTGTGAGTCGGCCTGACTCTAGGTGGAGTGAACAGTTCTCTATATGATCCACTGCTGCCTTCAGCTATCCATTTGCTTGATTTCTGTCTTCCCCATCCCGATCCCTTAACCAGGAAAAAATAATTTTATTTTGGCGAGGCTCCATTTCTCTGTAAATATTGACAGAGTATGACAGAATGTTAGATAAATTGTAGTCTGTGGACTTTTCAATGTAACACATAACAAGTGGGCGTGGTGACAGATACATAACATCACACTGCTTGCGTGGGTAGTATCAGAAGGAAAGAGGGGCTTTTTGCTTTTAACTTCCATTTGTATCATGTATCAAATTTCCCAAAGTGCTTTCAATTATTTTATAAAACTCTACAAATGGTTTCAAAAGATATGTATGTAAAAGTAAGGATGGTAGTAATAGCACTGAGTGCTTAGAGTGTGGTAGGACTGTTTTAAACCTTCTTCTGTGAGTTGGGTGTGGTGGCGCACGCCTGTAATCCCAGCATTGGGAAGGCTGAGGCAGGAGGATTGTTGCGTGTTTGAGACCGGCCAGGGCTACAAAGTGAGCTCAAGGCCATCCTGAAATGTGAGATCCTGTCTCAAAAAGACAAAAAAAAAAAAAAAAATTAAGAAAGTTTTACATTATATTCAGATATACACTCATATAACATTTTTGTAAAACTTACTGCTATGTGCAGTGTGCTCTGGAATTTTCACTTCTCTATGTTGAAAGAAACAGGGGGCCATTTTAGCTAATGTGATTAAAAAACCCATTGGTAGGTTGTGATAGCTGCGTGCATTTAATCCTCACAATCTCCTGAAACGTGTAGTGATCGTTCCACTTTTATGTAAGTACAGATAGGTGAAGGAATTTTATTTTTTTTTTGAAACGGTCTCCCTGTGTAGTTTAGGCTAGTTTTGAACTCACTTGTAGCCCAGGCTGACCTTGAACTCTTGGCAATCCCCCTGCCTCAGCTTCCAGCTTGCTGGTATTATAGACATGTGCCACTATGCGAAATTCCTTCAAGTGAAGGAATTTGTATAGTGATATTTCAAGTGAAGGAACTTGTCTGAGATTACATAAAATGGAAAAGTAAGAACTTGAATGTAGGCAGTCTGAATCCAGAGATTATATACTTAACAACTAAGGTAGATGTAGTCTCTGCAAAGGCCCTTGTCATAAGGAAGACAGTAAAATAGAGACTTAAAAATATTAGTAAATACTAAAAAGTCAGGAGACAGGAGGACTCAGTTGCATATTTTTGAGAAGTACCCTGATTCAAAGCATTCTGGTTCTCTAAATCTGTTACTTTTTTTACCTTCCTTAAAGAAAATTTTACCTATCATGTCTTTCTATTTTGTTTTCTGCCTACTATTTCCTTGATTTCTTCTTCCCTGAGTACCTAGGCCTCGGCACAGTTCTGTAGTGAGGGTTTCCCTTTCCTGCTTCCAGCCTCTCCTCTTAGCTCAGAATCCTGTTTCCCTCCTGCAGTGTCCACGTGTTGCTGCCGATTAATCTGTATAGTGATATTTCTTGATGTTGAAATGTGTTGTATAGGTCACAAGTGCTTTGGATGATCTGGCAAAGAAGGCTCTAGACTGGAATCCTAGTCCCTAATTCCAGCTCTTAAGACTAGCTGTGAGATACCTATCACTTATCTATCTGGGCCTCAATTTTCTCTTCCCATCTGTAAAACAAAAGATTACATGATCTGTAATTACATGATCCTCCTGCCTCAGCCTCCCAAGTGCTGGGATTACAGGCATGTACCACCATACCCAGCTCCTGATTCTTTTTTTTGGTACCAGGGATGGAACTCAGGACCTTGTGCTTACCAGGCAGGTGCTTATGCCACTGAGCTGTATCCCCAGCCCCCAGCTCCTAATTCTATTTAAGTACTTCTTTTTTTTTTTTTTTTTTCCTAATTCTATTTAGAGAGTAATATTGTTTAATAACTTGGTTATTTATCCCTGGGGAGCGGGGTCATGTAAACATTTTATTTACTTTTGGCAAATTCTCTGCTCCCTTCTTTCAGACTGCCTTGTCTTATGTATTCCACACCACTCATTTTATGGATGAAGCACCTGAGATATGGAACAACAAACTCAATAGTCACAGCCCCACCCCTGGAGCCTCGCACATGACTCTTCTCCTATTCAAGTGATCACAGGTTGGTGAAGGGGTTTAACAAGACTGGGAAGGTGAGTCAGGCTTAGACTTTGGAAGCTGAACCACTGGATTTATACTCCATGCAGAGGAATGATTTTTGTTTCCTGTTATGTTATAGTGGTATGTTATGTAAAACCTTTCAAAGTGATTTTACATTACTTGTTTAATCATTGCAGACAACTTTGCCGGGAAGTCGTTATCACCAGTTTACAGAAGAACCATCTTTGGATGAAAGAAATGATGTGACTTGCCCAAGGTTGCACAGTTTGTCAGGATCTGGGCTAGGTGTTTTGATTCCCAGTTGTGTACTGTTTCTTTCTTGGACTTCTGATTCCGGTGGCATGAACTTTGAATGTGGAATGGTTTTAAAAAAAATTTTTTTTTTTTTTTTTTTGCTTTTTTGAGATAGGGTCTTATTACGCAGTTCAGCATGGCCTTGAACTCATTTTGTAGCCCAGGCTGGTCTCCAACTGTCAAGGATCCCCCTGCTGGGATTACAGGTATGTGCCACCATACCTGGCCTTGTGGAATGATTTTACCCTAAACTGTGTTTTTCTGGAGACAAGGTCTTTCCATGTGGTTCAGGCTGGCTTTGAACTCACTATGTAGCCCAGCCTGGCCTCAAACTGAGTTATCCTCCTGCCTCAGCCTCATGAGTCCTGGGATCACAGTGTGTGCCACCACGCCTGACATACCTTAAATTTAAAATGGCTCCTAGCTAGTGTTTGTTTTTCTACTCCAGGCATATATTCCAGTTACCGTAGGCCCTTTTCTTCATTTAAGAGATGCTCTTCTCCCTTGTTCTCTAATATTTATGAGTTTGGGATGGAATAGGGATGATCCCTGTCAGTGATACTCTTAAATTGCTTAGGAGTAGGGACCACATTTGTTTTTTTTAACCTACCTGGCTCAGAAGTATATTATAGCTATTTAAATGTGCCCTACTAATATGCAGTGTTTTTTGTTTTTGTTTGGTACTGGGAATTGAACTCAGGACCTTGCATTTGCCAGGCAGGTGCTTGTGCTGCTGAGCTATATCCCCAGCCCGGTATTTTTGTTTTTTTCTTAACAAAACATGCCTTCACTTTTTTCTCCCCTTTTAGATTTTTCTTCTTATTGCTCTTTTATTTGAAATAATGGTAAATTGAGAGGGCTTTCTTCCTATTATGTTCTAGGCGAATACAGCCTAGATACATACTGTAACTATTTTGGAGATAGTAACAAGTTATCCTCATGTCCTGGTAACCCTGCACTGCTGTTATAGAAGGCCACTTATTAGCTGGGTGTGGTAGAGCATGCCTGTAATCGTAGCACTTGGGAAGCTGAGGCAGGAGCATCTCTGCAAGTTTTGGGCCAGCTTGGGCTATGTAGTGAGTTCAGGGCCTGAACTACATAGGGAGAGCCTGTCTTTAAAAAAAAAAAAATTGGCCACATGTGGTGGCACATGCCTGTAATCTCAGCACTCGGGAGGCTGAGGCAGAAGGATCACTGTGAGTTCAAGAGCAGCCTGGGCTCCAAAGTGAGCTCAAGGCCAGCTTGAATTGCATAGTGAGACCCTGTCTCAAAAAGACAAAAACTAAAATAAAAGAAGAAGATCACTTATTAGCTTTCTGAGAAACAAAAGGAATACACTAGTGTAGTTTCAGAAGTACCCAGGAGATACAGCAATATCCTTGGCCATTGAACAAAGCAATACCCATGGCCCCATGGTACTTGTGCCTGCAGTAGAGTGTGCAAAAGATGACACAGGAAAGTTAGAAGAATATAAATGGACAGTATAGAAAGCGAGAAAGGGAAAAATAATAAGAACAGGAATGAGCTAAAATTAAGGTAGAGAGGAGAATGTGGGATTGCTGGGAAGGATGTTAAGAGAGCAACCCAAGCCCATCATCACCGCTCCCTGCTGTGGTTAGAGAAGCACAGGCTGCTGTCGTGCGTCAAAGAAGAGCAACTGGCGCGATGACCCCTCCTGACTTGCTTTTGAGTAACACGCACTTTAAAAAAATTCATCTATTTTCATTATCAGGTGGGGAAATTCTTTTTTTTGCACTCTCAACTGCAGTGGGATTAGATGCCAGTAACTGTAATGTTAACCAGAATTAAGTTGGTTTATCAGGGAAAATATGTTAAAAAAATCACAGGAGGTATTGTAGGTCAGAATATATTCAATCACTCAACAATTACTGATTGTCCCCAGCACCGAGGATGTAAGAATGGACCAGTAACAGCGCAGTGTGAAGTAGTAGGATATGAGTTTGCAAAGGGTATGATGGTAGCACAGAGTGGGGCCTTACTGTAGCCTCAGCAAAGTTTAGAGAAGGTTGTCGAGATAAGTTGACATTCCAAGTCCCAAATGTAAGGTGGTGGAGGGTAGGAGAGGGTATTCAGTCAGAGGGAGCAAAGACCCAGAGAGAGAGCACAGTCCATTCAGAAGTCATAGCCACTTCAGGAAGGTACATAGGAGCATTTAAGTTTTAGCGATTATTGTTTTACTACCTCAGTACTGTGGGTTATTATTTAAGACAGGGTTGGAGGCTGGGGATGTAGCTCAGTGGCACAAGTGCTTGCCTGGCAAGTGCAAGGTCCTGAGTTAGATTCACAGTACTCCCCCCGCCCAAAAAAAAGAGAGGGTCTTACTGTGTGGCCCAAGCTGGCCTTGAACTTGTGATCCTCATGCCTCAGCCTTCTAGAGACTGAGAACACAGATGTGCTCCACCGTGCCTGCCTTAGTACTGTCAGTCATTGAAGAATGATTATGTTTGCTAGAGCACTGAAAGTTAAAGTTCTTATTTTGGAACAATATTTCTCTTTTACAATGAAGATACCATGCTGGGCGTGGTGGTGCACGCCTGTAATCCCAGCACTCAGGAGGCTGAAGCAGGAGGATCATTGAGAGTTTGAGACCAGCCTGGGCTACAAAGTGAGCTCAAGGCCAGCCTGAACTGCAGACCCTGTCTCAAAAAGACCAAAAAAAAAAAAAGAAAAAAAAAATGAAGATACCATTTGTCAGGCATGATGGCACATCCTTGTAATTCAGCATTTAGGAGGCTGAGGCAGGAGGATCAGGAGTTCAAAGCCAGCCTGGATGACACAGGGAGACCCTTTCTAAAAGGAAAAGATACCAAAAATTGCACTTCTATCTAGAGATTGTAAGGAGAAAATGTAAGCGAAATAGGGCCTTTGAATTAGCAACAGTTGGTAATCCAGTGTTCAGTAAGAAAGAAGACACAGAAAGGTGAGGTGGGGTGCACTTGTACTCCCGCCACTTGGGGGGGAGTTTGAGGCGGGCGGATCATTTGAAAGTTTGAGACCAAACACAGTAAGACAGCATCTCAAAAAAAAATAAATCAAAGGGAAAGAAGGAAAAAGACGGCAGTGCACAGTATATTCCTCTATCATGGAACTTTTGAATCTGGTTGTTTTTTGTTTTTTGAGACAGGGTCTCACTATGCAGCCCAGGCTGGCCTCAAACTCTAGTGATCTTCCTGCCTCAGCCTCCTGAGTTCTGGGATTACAAGCTTGTACCACTACACCTGGCATGAATCTATTTATGTTTTGCAGGTGTGTATACGCACATATGGAAATGTAGGGTCTTTGTCTCACTGGTTAGGGTGTATGAGTTGGGAAGAAAAGGAGTTGGAGAATAATTGCTTCTTTATGGCAGAACAAAAGAAATAACATTTAAATAGCTCATTTCTCTGATCCCACCTACTGAGCACAAATAAGACATAATCAGGGACTCTGATTCAGACAGACAGTTGCCTCCATCAGACAGAGCATTTGTTCAACATTACTCACTGTGTAAAACCTGCTACATCCAGATTAAGAGCATTGATTTTTGTTTTTCTATTTTGAGACATGGATATAGCTGTATTAAACAGAAACCCTAGTGTATTCACTGGACAATTCTGGGATTTTACCTAGATTAAAAGAGAAAACAGTGATAAGCATGAAACAGGAGAGAACAAGCTTACAAACCCGCACATGGACGCAGTGATCTGTTCTGGGCCATCATCTTTAGTGCCCTCCCAGCGTTTGATTTGCCTTCTTGCACCAAGCTTCCCTCGGCTTTTAGGAAGTGACTCCCTTGGCTCTCTTCCTACCCCTCACCCCCATTACTGTTTCTCCTTATCAGTGAGAAGGCACTCAGAGCAACCCTTGCACCCCTTTTCTGTCTACATTCATTTCCTGGGTGGTGTCTTTCAAGTGTTTAAACACTATACATCACCTTACTGTTGAGTTTGTACTATGGGCTTCAGTGTCTTCTGCTTCTTCTTTCTTCCTTTCTTTATTTTTGTCTTTTTGAGACAGGGTCTTGCTATGCAGTTCAGGCTGACCTTGAGCTCACTTTGTAGCCCAAGCTGGTCTTGAGCTCGCAACCACCTCCCTGCCTCAGCCTCCCAAGTGCTGGGATTATAGGCATGTGCTACCATACCTGGCCTGGCTTCAATATCTTCCCCAGCAGTTGACTCATTTTTTTTCCTTCTGTGCTGGGACTCTGTCACTGTGTTACACCCTAGCCCAAGTTATTGTTTTGATCATCACTTTATCCTCATCTCCTAGAACACTGCCTAGAACATAGGAGTTGAATTAATACATTTATTCAGTTTTTAAACAAAATAGTATTAATTTTTTTTTTTTTTTGTCTTTTTGAGACAGGGTGTCACTATGCAGTTTAGGCTGGCCTTAAGCTTACTTTGTAGCTCAGGCTGGTCTCAAACTTGAAATGATCCTCCTACTGCAGCCTCCCAAGTGCTGCAATTACAGGCATGTGCCACCACACTTGGCATAAAAAAGTAATATCGAGTATACCACATAATGTAAGGAATATCTGTATGAGTAAGATATTGTTCCTGTCTTCAAATTTCATGGAGTCTACAAAATACTGTGCTCTCTAGCAGGATAAGTGCTGCATAATCCCGAAATTGCGGTGCAAAGTGTATAAATAAGGGTATGGACATCATCACAGACAGTGCCGTTGTTTGTCCAGCTCACCGGTAATTCACACTTTTTCCAGGAAGATGAAACTGATGGGAGCTCACTATGTTATTGGCTTTTTAGGTTACAGCTCCTGATTGGTCTTACCTTGCTAGAACAGTTTTGTCCTTTTTCTTTTTTTGTCTTGTTGAGACAGGGTCTCCCTACATAGTTCAGGCTGGCTTTGAGCTCACTTCATAGCCTAGGCTGGTCTTGAACTTGCAACAATCCTCCTGCCTCAGCCTCCTGATTGCTGGGGTTACAGGTGTGTGCCATCATGCCTGGCAGTTTTGTCCTTTCTAAGAGTTTCATAAAACTCCCCTTTTTGGTCTTTATTCTTTTTGTGTACCTTTCATGTACCTTCTAACATAGCCACTGCGTCTCAGGATAAGTGAATTTACCAACTTTATTCTTCCTCATAGCTGAAAGTTCTGTTCTAGTAGCTCTGGCCATCTGCCTTCTAGCTGCATGGTCTTGGACCTTGCTGAAGCTCAGTCTGTGCACCTGTCAGAGAGAGATAATGACAAATGATACCCATCTTTCTTTTTATGAAGACTAAATAATGACAATATCAGTTCCAAGAGTCAGAGCGGAAAGAAGAAGAGGGTACAGGGCTGATCATGTGATTTTTTTTTATTAGAAATACTATATATCTCTGCCTAATTATTTCTTTTTTTGTCTTTTTGAGACAGGGTCTCACTATGCAGTTCAAGCTGGTCTTGAGCTCACTCTGTAGACGAGGCTGGTCTCAAACTTGTAATGATCCTCCGGTCTTAGCCTCCCAAGTGCTGGGATTAAAGACATATGCTATCACGCCCGGCCTCTGCCTAATCTTTTTTAAAAGTTATTTTCTAATTAAGTAATAAATACTGCATCTTACAAATTAAAAAACAAGCCGGGTGTGGTGGTGCATGCCTGTAATCCCAGCACTTGGGAGGCTGAGGCAGGAGGATCAGATTGTTGCACATTCAAAACCACCTGGGCTATCCAGAGTGAGCTCAGGGCCAGCCTGAACTGCATAGTGAGACCTGTCTCAAACAGATTAATAATAATAATAATAATAATAATAATAATAATAAAGACTTTAGTGCTGGGTAGTGGTACACACCTGTAACTCCAGCTACTCAAGGAGGCTGAGATGAGAAGATCGCTTGAGTCCAGGAGTTTTAAACCAGTCTGGGCAACAGAGTTAGCAAGCTGAGCTCAGTTTCCAAAATGTTTGGCACGGGCAAAGCATCATAGCTAGAAGCCAATAGAGCATATGCCTTCTTCTCTCCATCCGCCCTCATCAGGGTGTCAGCCTTGGTCACATCAGTGTCCTAGAGCTTCTTTACAGTCTGTCTGATCTGGTGCTTGCTGGCTTTGACAGCCACCATGAACATAAGGGTGTTACCTTCTGTCTTCGTAGTTGACTCCATGGTTGGGGGAAGCTGCTGCTGGCTTGTGAAGCCTGCTTTTCCTGGGAGTGTGCTCAGGGTAATTGGGTTGCCTCCAGAGCTGCTGTGTCTTGGGCTGCTGGAAATTGGGTGATAGGCACATCTTTTTGGGGGTGTGGAAACTTCAGTAGTGCTTGCCTTCCATTCAGAGCCTTTGCTTTGCTTTTTGGGTTTGGGAAGGGCAGGAACTTCTTTTGCTTTCAGTGCTGTCTTAGTGAAAAGGCTGTGTATTGCTTTTTGTAGAGATTTCTTATACATATTTTTCTGTCTCTACCCAGATTTTTATCTGTATTATATGAGGAGTGTGAAATACTAGAACCCCACCCCTAGTTACCTAGTTAGCTGGTAGCTAAGTAGGAAAACTTCCTTTTTCCTTTAGGTGAAATTGGAACTGATGAAGGCATAATCATTGGGAAAATTTCAGAGAAATTTGCAATGATGATCATGAGAACAATAATAGGAATGGCTAGCTTTGATAAACCATGCACTGCGCTAAGCACCTGCGTGAATTGTCTTATTGTAACAACGTGATAAACGCATGATGTTGACAATATGAAGAACAGAGCAGTGTAAGACTAAGGTGCACAGTTTTTTGAAGCAGACCTCTTACACTGGCAAATCAGCTTTGCCATTATTTACTGTGTATCCTAGGACGAGAAAGCTCTGCCTCATTTTCTTCACCTGTGTGTGTACAGTGAAGGTACTACTGAGTACCTGCCTTGTAAGGTCATGTGACATCTAAATGACGTAGTCGTTTAGCTTAGTGTAGTGCTTGGCACATGGAAAATTCTTCCCAAATGTCAGCTGTTATAATTAAAATAGTTGTTCTCATTTAACAGATGGAAAAACAAAGGCTTGGAGAGAGGTAGTTGGCCTAAGTCACACAGCATATACATGATGAAACTAGAGTTTTTGATGAAACTTCAGAGGTTTTGCTCTTGGATATTATACTGCGTTGCTTAGGTTGAGGAAAAGAGCCTGGACAAGAATCCATCTTGTTGGTTTGAGGTGGTGTTGGTATAAAGAACAACTTTGCCAGGCATGGTGGCACATGCCTGGAATCCTAGCTCTCCAGTAGGCTGAGGAAGGAGGATTGCGAGTTTGAGCCCAGCCTGGACAACTTAGCAATTTAGCAAGACCCTATCTCAATATAAAAAAATTTAAAAAGGGCTGGCAGTGTAGCTCAATGAGAAGCCCTGGGTTCCCTAGCACTACATGCACACACACGAAAGAGCAGCCTTAGGGTCTGACCTTCTTCATGGCCCTAAGCATCTTATCACCAGTGCATGTACCTCAATTCTCTGAATTGATTCTTCCCTGGATTCAAAGAAATTAATAAATGATAGGTTAGTTATAGTCTTATTCTGCTGAGGGACTGTGTGTTTCCTCGGCCAGGAAATAAGTAAACACATTTGTCTTAGTATTCTTTAAACAAGAAATAGGAATTTGTCTGGTCTTTGTGGTTATTATGGTCATCTGTCTTCTAATACAACTAGTCATGATGAGAAGCAGAGCACTGTACACATTTTGAACTTTCATGTTTTGTACTTTATGTGGATTATGTCATTTAATCCTTTTTTTTTTTTTTTTTTTTCCTTTGAGACAGGGTCTCACTGTGTCTCCCTGGCTGGCCTCCAACTCAAGATCCTCCTGCTTCAGGCTTCCAAGTAGCTTGGATTACAGGTGTGTACCACCATTCCTGGGTTCATTTAATCCTTAAAATAACCTACTAGTTGCTCTTACTCTTGTTTTATAAAGCTGAAGAGAGGTTAGTAAACTTGCTTGGAGCCACACAGTAAGTGGTAGAGCTGGGATTTGAGTGAGTTGGCCTGGTTCCAGAGTCTGTATGTTCTGGTACTTCTGATTTTCTCTATCTGTGTAAAGTACAGACTGAGTATCCCTTAATTAAAATATTTGAGACCAGAAATGTTTGAGATTTTGATTTTATCTTTTTAAAAAAAAATTTTTTTTTTGAGGCAGGGTCTCACTATGTAGTGCAGGCTGGTCTTGAACTTGCTTATGTAGCCCAGGCTGATCTTGAACTCACAGCAATCCTCTGGCCTCAGCCTCTGGAGTGCTGGGACTACAGGTGTGTGCCACCAAGCCTGGCTAGAGTATTTTAGATTTTGGAATATTTGCCTAGATTTTGGAGTATTTGATTGTCTCTGATTTGAAAATCCAAACTCCAACACCTGAAACTCAAAAGACTTGCTGAACTTAGTGGGGCATGATGGCATGTGCCTGAAATCTCAACACTGTGGGAGGCTGAGGCAGGAGGATTGCAAGTTCAAGCTTAGCGTGGGCAACTTAGTGACCTAGACCTATCTGAAAATAAATACATATAAAAAGGGATGGGAATATAGCTGAGTGTGAAAACCCTGGGTTCAATCATTGTACCACAAACAAATCAACCAAGCATAGTACCTGTACAGGTTGAAGTATTTGTTTTTATTTTTGTTTTGCAGTACTAGAGATTGAACCCTGGCTCTTCACACTGAGTTACATCCCCAGCCCTTCTTTTTTATTGTGAGACAGTGTCTTGCAAAGTTGTCTAAACTGGACTCAAACTTGTGATCTTCTTGCTGCAGCTTTCCAGAGTGCTGGGGTTGTAAAGCATGCACATGGCTAAGCTGTGTGATGTAAGCGGTCGCAGGGCCACTTTGTTTTTACCACTACAAAAAAGGAAAAATTTGACCACTGGAATAAGGAGCTCTGTGATCTTGTTTTGACCTTATTATCAATTTATGTCCAGGTTCTCATTTTTCTTAGCCTTGTTGGTCCTCACTTATTTTTTATCTTTTTGACAAAGGATCTTATTATACAGTTCAGGCTTGTCTTGAATTCACTTTGTAGCCCAGGCTGGCCTTAAACTCCAATGATCCTCTGGCCTCAGCCTCCCAAATGCTGGGATTACAGGCTTGCACCACCATGCCTGGCTTTGTCCTCATTTATTAAACAAAGGAGTTGTACTGGGTATGAGGATCGGTGAGAGTTTGAGGCCAGCCTGGGCTACAAAGTGAGCTCAAGGTCAGCCTGAACTGCATAGTAAGACCCTGTCTCAAAAAGACAAAAAAAAAAAAACACAAAAAATAAAAGAGTTGCTCTAGAAGGTCTCAGAGGTCTCTTTGAACTCTCATGTTCTGTGGTCATAGTAAGTTAGAACAACACTTCTCAGCTCCTTAAGTTTGGAGCGGTTGTATTTGTAAAGTCTTTAGAGTATCTTCTTCGTACAAGGAAAATGCCAATTTCTAGGGCAGGAGATGATCTGCCTTTCTGAAGAAGGTAGGGCTGAACTCTTTTTGAGGCTGGTTGCCAAGGGAACTGAGCCTGTGGTCAGCAGCAGCCAGGAATGCTTTAGGGGAAGCTTGAGTACAGATAACTAAAACAATCAGGTTTCAGTCCCTGCTTCCCTCTAACCCTTGAACCACCTTTTCTTTTCATTTTCAGGCTACTAATTTTGAACACTTTCGTGCGTAGGGCACCATTTTAAGTAGGGCGTCTTGTCATTTCATCTTATAGAGATGTTAGGAGAATAGGGCTTCTGTATTCAAGTTTACAGATAATGTAACTGAAGTGGACAGAGTTAAATAATTGGTGCACATTTACCCAAGTAGAAAACTATTAGATCTATGCCCTTTGCCGCTGACACATTGCCTGGGTCAATCTAAAATGAGTAAATAAATAAAAGGAAACAGGATTCTTCAATAACTTATTAATGTTTGTTTGCCTATTTTATACTTGTTTTGAGTGGTAGGCTGTTGGAGTTGGAAAGAGCTATTGAGGTAATTTAATATAATCTCTCTAGAAATGCTTTCTGTTGTTCCCCGACAGATGACCATCCAAATGTGCTTAGAATACCTCCATTGATGGGGGAGTACATCTCTTCTTGACGATGTTGTTATGTTGTTTAATAGCTCTTATTGGCTGAAAATTATTCTTCTTTTGAGCTGAAATCCAATGGATACTTCTCATTAATTTCGGGTCTGTCCCTAGGAACCATGCAGGATAAATATAACTTAACTTTTGCATGCCAATCTTGTGAACTTCTGAACATAATCTTTCTACTGATAAGGCATATTTGCAATTTCCATAAAGCATCTGAACTTGCTTTCAAATCAGATCAGTCTTCCCAAAAGCAATTTTTCCATGTAACTACTTTGCAAATGCACCCTAACAAAGCAGTGCTTTACTTACTGTTTTTTTTTGTTTTTGTTGTTTTGTTTTTTTAGGTACAAAGTGGGCCTTTCCCTACAACCTGGGAAAATGGATAATGGTGTGCTAAGTCTTTGCAACTGCATATGAGTCTGGAGGGTTTGTAGTCTCCTACTTTTGTGATTACTAGAGTGGCAGACCGCGGTTCTGCACAGTACTCTTGTTGGAACTCACAAAATGGCTGGAAGTTTATCCGGGCACTTGATGAACTGCATTACTTCATCAGGCCACTAGGTGATGAGCAACCACAAAGCCAGGCTGTCAGGGACTAGTTTTGTCCAGGACAAGTTCTGTTTGTAGTTGAAAAGGCCATCAGAGGTCGTCTGGTACAACCTAATTGAAATTTTTTTTGTAGGGGAGTGCAGAGCGGGAAAACATTTCTAATATACTTTGTCTTTCCTGGCTTTGTTCCAATTCTAAGTATTAATTTGGCTGAGATATTTCTTTGATTTTCATAATTTTCATAGAGCAGAGCAAGAGCATTTTTTTTTTTTCCCGTACTGGAAATCAAACTCAGGACTTTGTGTTTACCAGGCAGGCACTTATACTACTGAGCTATATCCCCAGCCCAGGAGCAGAGTTTATATGTACAAATTTTTAAAAAGTTTAATTTTTCAGTCCTGGGGATTGAATCCAGGGCCTTTGAATGGAGCTGTTTTCTGCAGCCTCCTTTTTCTTTTCAAATTTGAGACAGTCTCACTAGTCATTAAATTGCCCAGGCTGGGCTTGAACTTGCCAACCTCATACCTCAGCCTCCCAGAGTGTTAGCACTTCAGGTATGTGCCACCATAGCTTGCCTAAACTTATTTTTTTTTTTTTTTTTGCGGTACTGGGGATCGAACTCAGGACCCTGCGCTTGCTAGGCAAGTGCTTATTCCACTGAGCTATATCCCCAGCCCTAAACTTATTTTTTAATTGGGACATGAGAATACAAAAATTGAGGATTGCAAGTGTGAACTAAGTCTGGGCAAATTAGCAAGACCTTGTCTAAGTATTCCTCAGGCAGAGGCCTCGTATATACAAAATATAGAAAACTCAAAAAATATCAGACCCTGCCACAAATTAAAAGAAACAATAAAAAAATGGACAAGTGAGATGAACAGGCACTTTTCAGAAGAAGTACAAATGGCTAATAAATACAGAAGAAAATACAAAAATCGTACGTATTTATTTATGGTGTGCTGTGCAGTTTCAATACATGTGTGCTTTTTTTTTTTTTTTTTGGTCTTTTTGAGACAGGGCCTCACTATGCAGTTCAGGCGGGCCTTGAGCTCACTTTGTAGCCCAGGCTGGTCTTGAACTTGCAACAATCCTCCTGCCTCAGCCTCCCAAGTGCTGGGATTATAGGTGTGCACCACCATCCCTGGCTAGTGTGCACTGTGTAACATTTGAATCAATTGAAATATATATGTCCTCTTGAACGTTTATCATATTTTTATGGTGAAAACAGTCAAAATTTTTTCCTGTAGTTTTTTGAAATATACAGTACATTATTGGTATGCATAATTACCCTACCGTGTAAGTAGCACAATAGAATTTGTGTGTGTGTGTGAGAGAGAGAGAGAGAGAAAGAGATTGAACCTAGGGATTTGCTCATACTAGGCTAGCACTCTTTATCACTGAGTTATATCCCCAGCCCTTTTAAAAAATACTACTTTATTTTGAAATAGAACCTTGCTAAGTTGTCCAGGCCGGCCTTGAACCTGTGATCCTCCTGCCTCAGCCTCCTGAGTAGCTGGGCTTACCGGTATGTGCCACTATCCTTGGCTTTGGTAGAACTGCTCACTCCTCTCTAGCTGCTCTAACTTGGTACCAGTTTACCAGCTTCTCTCCACCCACCGCTCCTTTTGCTCTCCCTGGCCTCTGGTAACCATCATTCTATTTTGTACTTCCACAAGATCACCTGCTTTTTTTTTTCAACTCCACATATGAGTGACGTCATGCAGTACTCATCTTTCTCTTCCTAAGCTTATTTCATTTAGCATAATGACCTCTGGTTCTGTTTTGTAAGTAATAACTTATTCTGTGAACATTTGTGAATTTGTCATTCATGGCTAGCGTTTCACCATAGTATGCTAAGGTGTGTGTCTTTTAAAGTAACCTTTCTGGGCTGGGTGTGGTGGTATGCTCCTGTAACCCCAGCACTCTGGAGTCTGAGGTAGGAGGATTTCTGGGAGTTGGAGGCCAACCTGGGCTACAGTGTGAGCTCAAGGCCAGCCTGAACTGCATAGTAAAACCCTGTTCTCAAAAAGACAAAACCATACAAAATAAAGTAACCCTTCTGGAAACTTGCTGAGCCTTTTCCACTTAAAAATTTAAGTCTTTTCTGAGTTCAAAGTTATTTTATTGCTTCCCTTCTGTTTCCAGCCTCCTCACTTGATAGGTGGAGAAACTGAAACTGAAAAGTGAAGTGACATACCCAGCCATAGAGCCAGTTACAGGCAAGCCTCAGGCAAAGAACCTGACTCTGGGATGAACTAGACTCTCATCTTATTAATATTGTTTCAGTGACATGAGCAGGCCATTGTAAATAACTTGGAAATTTTTTAGTGAGACAGGAATTTTGCCAAGCATTCATGAGGAGATGAAAAAGGAAGAAGAGGTGATAAAATTCATTACAATTAAAATGTGGTCTATTTGATGAATTGAAGAATTCACAATTCTCCTGGTATCCCAGTTATTGGAGCTACCTCAGAGCTGTAAAAACTTAATAAATCAAGAGTTGTGTAGGCACTCAGAGGATTAGATGTGTATGGTTAGGAATTGGTAAGTGTTTGTCATGCCCTGTTGTAAATACTGGAAAACATAACTGTGGCATCTGAAGGCTTGGAGACAGACATCATAAACCATGCCTTATCAGTGGTCTGGTTTCTGTTTTGAGTTTGGCCTGGGACCCTTTTCTGATGGGAACCACCTGTTCCTGGCTCTCTTGATCTTTGGATTTCCCCAGCCCTTCAGTCCTTTCAGTTTTCAATGAAACTTACCCCAAAGGGCGAGGTCAGTCCTGAGAGGACTTTGACAGCTCACACCCGGTTGTTGTTGGCTTGTTTTTTTTTCTCCCTTCTTAGGGTTGTCTGGATGTGACCACATGAGGTGTGCAGCTCAGCAGGCTGTGCTACAGACTCATTGATGGTGACTCAGCTTTTGTGTACGGCCTGGGCAGTGTCGTGTCTTTGGGTAACCAGGAAAACATGACCAAAGACATTGTGTTTCACCCACAGACAATTTAAATTTAAGAGCATAGCTGGGCATGTGGCACATACCTGTAATCCCAGCCCTCAGGAGGCTGAGGCAGGAGAATTGCCAAGAATATGAGGCCAGCCTGGACTACATAGTGAGTTCAGGGATAGCCTAAACTATACAGTGAGACCCTGTCTCAAAAAAAAAAAAAAAGAGCATAATCACCAGATAGCTGATCACATTCTCTTTACCCTGGGCTTGTTTAAGAAAGGAAGGTTTTATTTCAGCTTTGCTCCTCATTTGTAGATCCACTTACTTGTATTTATTTTTTTTTTGTGTGTGGTACTGGGGATTGAACTCAGGACCCTGCGCTTGCTAGGCAGGCGCTTATTCCACTGAGCTATATCCCCAGCCTTACTTGTATTTATTTAAGTCTTTAGTCTCCTGATGCTGTGCTAGCTACTAACCCTTGATGATGTGTCTTCTGGGATTGCTGCTTTGTGAAGTGACTTGTATCTCCTCTAGGTGCCATCCTCCTCAACCAGGCTCTTCACAAAAAGCAGCTGTTCTCTTTGCTGCAAGCCTGGTTTCCACCAGATTACAATTTCATGTGGAATCTTTACAAATGAAACTATCTTGTCCTTCATTTACTGCTCCCCCATGACTTTACCATATTTCCTGGGATTCTAGAGCTGCTTTTAGACCTTCAGATACCTTCCCCCTTTGAGACTTGTGCTGGCTAGCAGGACCACCTGATCTTTCTCCTTGAAACTGGCATCTGTACTTATTTCTCCTGTGTTGAAGAGTTCTGGTGTCTGACCTTTCCTTCTGGCTCTGTGACCACATTTGGGGGATTAGTAAGTCTGCAGCCAAGGATTCAGAACAAAGTGTGGAATTAAGAGGGTTCGTATTAACATTTTCAGATGTGGGCAAATGGCAAGCCAGTGAACGTCAAGGCCAGTGGTAGGTGCGAGGGACAGAGAAGGTTTAGTGTCTGAAACAAGAGATGTCTTTTGTAGGTTGCCTCTTTTACCTTTTTTTTTGTTTTTTTTTTTGAGACAGGGTCTCACTATGTAGCCCAGGCTGGCCTCAAATTCACAGTAATATCCTGCCTCAGCTCCCTGAGGTGCTGGTGTTACAGGTGCCCATCACCATGCCTGGCTAGTACTTTTTAATTTACAGAGAATTTTTTCTCTATAATTACTTTTGGGGGCTAGCAGTATAGCTCAGTGGTAGAGTGCTTGCCTAGCACTTGGGAGGCCCTGGGTTTGATCTTCAGTACCACAAATATAAACAAAAAAATGCAATGTATGCGCGTGCGCACACAAGTGTAATTTACAGGTTGTATAGTAAATAAAAGAAAATCAAGCCCCTACCCCACTTCAGTTATTTCTCTATTCCCTAGAGGTAACATGATAGTGGTTTGGGATGTACATATTAGGCTTTTCTTTCTCCTTTTTTCAATTTTAAAAATTAAAAAACTAACAAGACAAAATCAGAACAACACAAAAACAACAAAAATGATACATGACCTCAAAAGAAGGCTTTTCTTTCTGTGTGTTTGCATATATGCTATGAACCCAGAAAACACTTAAAGTATTTTTTTTTGTCTCACTTATCTACATAGATGGGATCACATTTTATGTATCACCCTGGTACTTTGTTTCAAGCATGTGCCCTTGGGGTGTGATAGTGCGTGCCTATAGTCCCAGAACTTGGGAGGCTGAGGCAGGAGGATTGCCTCAAATTTGAGGCCAGCCTGGGCTTCATAGTGAATTGAAGGCCAGTGTGAATTACATACCTGGGCCTTATATAAAGAAACAAAAATATGAAGAAATAAAAAAATTGTTTTTATAGCTGGGTGTGGTGGCGCATACGTATAATCCCAACACACTGACTCAAAATAAAAAATAAAGGCAGGGGATGTAGCTCAGTGTGAAGGCCTTCAATTGGGTCCCAAGTATTGGGTAGAGGGAGATCTGCCTGGATAGCATATTGTGTGTTAGTACATAAAGATGCAACTCATTCTTTTTGGCTGCTGTATAGTATTTCACAGAATGGATAGTACTGTGTATTATTTAACTATTTTCCTAGTCAGAGACAATTAAGGTCTTCCTAGGTTTTTTTAATCATTATCAATGATTTATTTTTTCAGTGCTGGGAATTGAACCCTCAGCTTCATGCTTTCTAGGCAAGTGCTCTATCAGTGGACTACACCTATAAATGACTGATTTTTTTTATAATTTGAATGTTGAGTCCCCCTCCCATTCTTTTACTTATAGTTGCCTGGGAGATCTAGACCGCTTAACTACTTCAGTTACCTACCATCTCTACACATGGCTGTTTCCCACATATTCCACCCAAAACTTTCTTCAGACCAGAATATCTCACTGTATAGATGGCTAACCCTACTGGGATGTTTTATATTCTTGGCAAAACAGAGTCCTCTGGTCTTTCCCACTTGTTCCTTCTCCTGTGTCTTTTTGAGACAGGGTCTCACTATACAGTTCAGGCTGGTGTTGAGTCACTTTGTAGCCCAGGCTGGTCTTGACTCACAACAATCCTCCTGCCTCAGCCTCCTGAGTGCTGGGATTACAGGTGCGCACCACCATGCTCGGCTTCCTGTGCTTATCCTATACATTGTAAACAGTATGTAATGGCTAAAACTTAAAACCTGGTAATGATTAGAAGTTCTCTCCTTTCCATATCTGACAACCAGTCAGTCACTAGGCCTTGTCCTCCCTACCTCTTAGTATTTTTTGAGTCTGATCACCTTCTGTCTTCACTAACACTACCTTATACTTAGCTTCCTAATTTAGAAAATGAGAGTATTTTGAGGATTAAATGAATTAATGGATGTATAATGCTTACAAGAATAGATTGACACCTTGTACTGTATGAATGTTACTTTCGTCATCTTAGTCCATATAACACACTCTCTTCTCTGCTTCCAGTCCTCATTTTATCCCACCTCACCTCCTTTTCATTTTCCACACTGAAGCCAGACTGGTCTTTTCAAAATGTAAGGATGATCATGATGACATTTCTCTGCTTAAGTATAACTTCAGTAATACTTCCATTGAGCCTTTCCACATGTTATACTTAGAAAATGTTTCTCTCTTTCTCTCCCTCTTTCTTGGCTGTAGTTTTACTGGGACTTGAAACCAGAGTTTCACTCACATATGCTAGGCAAGTGTTCTACCACTGTGCTGCATCCCTAGCCCTTTTAATTTTATTGTGAGATGGTATCATAAGTTTCTTAGGATAACCTTCAGCTCTTGATCCTCCTGCCTCAGCCTCCCAAATGGCTGGGATTATATGCATGTGCCACTGTGCCTGGCTTTTCTTTGATTTTTTTTTTTAAGAGCAGAATATATTTATTGAGGGAAGGAACGCTTCTGTCCAAGAGAGGACAGGAGGGGCCTGAGTGGGTTGCCCTTCTCTTTGATCTTTGAAGGGCTAGTTTCTACTGAGATACCAGCTGTTCATGGTCACCTCAGAGAGGACTTCCTCTGACTGTCTAATGACCCTGAAATTGCCACCCGTATATCCTTTCTGTTCCAGTACTTTACCTAATACTTATTACTATCTGATATTTCTTTGGTTTATTTGCATATGTGTTGATAATCTCTTCCAATTAGAGTTTGGTCCTTGGTTTATTATTTTTCTCATTTGATCACCTTTGGAGAGTTCAGTGTTCACTGAGATGAACCATCTAACATGCTTGAGATGAGCCAACTGATGTGCTTGTCTTGAGTCTGAGTCATATTCATGAAACCAGAGTAAGCCTGACGGGACTTTCCTAAGACAGGAGCACTTATGCAGAGCACCCAGGTGGCGGATCAGGGTAGGCAGATTGTTTACCCAGGGGGGGTACAGGTGAAATAATTTAAGAGTGGAGTGAAATATTAAGATAGAGAAGAAGGGAGGGGAGAGGAAGGAGCAGTAAAAAGGATTAAGATATTTATGTATGTGTGCCAGTTCCCCACATGTACTAATAAAATTTTTAAAAAGTAAGGTAGGAGGCAAAGGCCTGTGGGTAAAGTGAGGCAAGGCTAAAACAGGAAGCTGAATCATTAGGTCAGAAGTCTAGAGAATCAGTGAGCTGGGGCCTCATGATATACTCTATTCCATCACCTGGGAGACTGAGGCGGGAGGATCGCTGTGACTTAGAGGTCAACCTGGGCTACACAGTGAGATCCTGTTTCATAAACAAAACAAAAAACAACTTTCCCCCAAAAAAGCCCCAAACCAAACCAAACAAAAAAACAAACCTAGAGGATCAGGTTATAAGTGGAGTGTAGGAGGGGCAGAGAGCAATTCAGGATTAGGGTCATAATGTGACTGTGGGGATTACTTAAATCATATTTACCGTTGTGTTAGTTTGGGGGTATTTTTGCAAGGGGGGAACAATATAATAGAGAACACATTTTATATGATTATTTATAGTAGTCACCCAAAGAACGATATACAAAAGAGTGCAGGAAATCTGTCCACACACTAAGACCAAGGAATCCAGTTGAGGGCCTGGATCCCGTGATAATGACCTACATGAGTGCAACTGAAGACCCAGAGTTCATAACAGTGCCTCCCACAAATCCAACTGGAGGCTCAGAGCCCACAACAACATCTCATGCAGGCCTGTTTCACAGATTTGCTGGGAAGGCCCAAAGGTCAGTTGTGGAATCTAGAAAGTCTGTGCCAGCAGGATGAAGAATCTGTGCCAGCGGGCTGAGGGATCTGCACTTTAGCCAGGAAGCGACGCTCAGGAGAACCAGAGCTCCTGCAAAAGGGGAGCCATCAACCATCAGCAACAGTGAGGTCCTGAGCTCCTCTGATGATCAAGATGGTTGAGTTCCCATCAGGGAAGCCAACATAGCAAGCTTCGCCTGGAGACTGACAGTGCACTATCTTCTCTGGAGCCAGGAAGTGATGCTCAAAGTGAGGACCAGAGCTCTCCCAAAGTGAACCAAAGCCATTCTCAGTGCCAACATCCTGAGCTCCTCAGAGGATGAAAACAGCCAAGTTCATAAGGACAGCCAGCATGACGAGTACCTTGGAAACAACCAACAGCTCCTTACAGCTTCCACCAGCTCCCAACAGCCTCTTTAGTTCCCAAAAGCCTTTCTTCTCTGTGTCTGCCTCTTATGCTGCTGGCAGCAATCCCCAGGTGGTCCTCACACCCAGCACCACACTTACTCAGTTCAGCTGGGGGTTATAAGGTGACCACCAGTGATCAATGCACTACAACCACTCTTCCCTCTTTAGTTTGGAACTAGTTTTTGGAGTACAGAAAAGTCAGGTAGCTGACATACAAGAGTTTGAGTGAGATTGTATTTTATTTGTACTATTATGTTCTATTTACTTTTTTTTTTTTTTTTATCTTTTTGAGGCAGGGTCTTGCTATGCAGATCAGGCTGGCCCTGAGCTCACTTTGTAGCTCAGGCTGGTCTCAAACTGGCAACAATCCTCCTGCCTCAGCCTCCCAAGTGCTGGGATTATAGGTGTGTGCCACCATGCCTGCTATTCACTTTAAAGTTACATCCTCAGACATCCTTACCTTTTCCCTCCTCAGTTTCTACTGTGAAGAGCATGTCTTCTAGTCTTAAATATATTAAGTTCAGGGTTGGGAATTTAGCACAGCGGTGCAGTGCTTTCCTGGCAAGTGTGAGATCCTGAGTTCAATTTCTGTACCAACTATATATATATATATATATATATATATATAATTCAACTAGCTTTTTATTTTGGTGCCAGGGATTGAACTCAGGACCTTGCACTTTCCAGGCAGGCACTTATGCCACTGTGCTATATCCCCAGCCCCTCAACTAGCTTATTTTTGAAACAATTTTTTTACACAGAAGCCTGTAGCTGTCTTGGAGCCCCCTCAGGTAGGAAGAGGGGAGTGAGCCCTCCTCAGGATGCCTCTTCTAACTGAACCAGGCATCGGAGTTGGCTTCAGCAGCCTCAGAAATTCAGAATTGATTTGAGCCCAAACCTGGGATTTCTCTATGGATTTTTGGAGGGACTGAAAGTGTAGACCATAGGTAGGATTCTGTCAGTGAGACCTAGTAGGCAGTGTGGGAAGTCTGGCTGGATATGCAAGGATGATCTGAGGGAACAGCCTCACACTTTCTGACCTGGAATGGCCCTCGAGTTTATGGCAGGGTCAGTGGGCCCCAACATACCAAGTAGCAGTCATGGGCGGTGTCAGGCATGAGCGCTTAGAGGCGTGCCTTGTGTTTTCCTATGTAGCCTGGCACTGGAGCTCTGCTGTAGGCTGAGGGGGAGTCATGAGAGTACAACAGTACTAAAGAGGGGCGCGTTCTCCTCTAAAAGTTGGATGGAACCATTTTACGCATAAACTGGACAGTCTGTGGCTGGCCATTTAGCCTTTATAAGGTGAGACACCTGTGCTCCTCTCCTAGGTTTTGCTGGGAAAATCAACCTAAGAGAGTGAGCCATCATGACCATTGTCAGTGATTTCCCCAAGCGTATTCCCTCTATGCTTACCCCTTCTGTACTCTGATGTCCTGTCCCTTTCTGTTTTGGAGCCTTCAGACTCCACTTCTTGCTCAGGCCTTTTCTTGCATTACTCACCCCATGCTCAGCTTGACTCTTTGACTCTCCATAACCCTGAGTTTGGCACTGCCAGCCTGCTTTGAGCAACGGCCTTCTTAGGGGTTGGCCTAGTTCCGGATCTATGGTTTTAAAGCTTTAATCTCTTGGAATTACCTATGGGGGTGAGGATGGGGCTGGATACTTCTTAAAAAGAGATACTTGCCAGGTGTGGTGGCGCATGCCTGTGATCCCAGCACTCAAGAGGCTGAAGTAGGAAAATCATTGCTAGTTCAAGACCAGCCTAGGCTATAAAGTGAGCTCAAGGCCAGCCTGAACTGCATAGCGAGACCTTATCTCAGAAAGACCAAAAACCACACACAAAAAAAGAGACACTCCTCCTAGGTATGTATTATGATTTAGCAGGTAGAGAACAGTGATCAGGAATCTGTAGTTTGATCAGCCTTACAGATAATTCTGACAGCAATCACAGATCCTATCAGGAAAAACTCCTAACTTGAGGTCTGTGTCATGCTCTTCTCAAGGATCGGGAAGGGGATTTGAATCCTTTACTTAGATCCTAAGACCCCAGGAACTTTGTTGCCCTGTCTTCTTGTTGTTGCAGAGCGAGTGGGGAGAGGCCAGATGGGGTTGAGGGCCTTAATGTTCTCCTTTGCAGACAGTCCCTTTGGGATTTACAGGGGACTTTGGCCTCAGAAAGCAGTTTAGGACTTCAGATCTGCTTCTGAAGTTCTCCTCTCTGTGCACACTGACCCTGCCCTAACACAGGCCTTCATCTAGTTTCCAAGCTGTACTCACATCCCACTGTGGCCAAATTCTACTCTCCTCCCATTTGCCCCTGTAAATAACTTGATCTCATCCTTCTCCTTTAAAAATCCTGTCTTGAATCCCTTTTATCTACATAATCAAGTTTAAATGTCTCAGGTTGGAATAGAGTCTTACATAATTTGGCCAAATTGTAGTCTATGAGGCTGGGTAGGATCTGGTTCCTGTATATTTTACAAATCTCATTCCACCCACACTCCTCCGTTCCTGCTGCAGGCACCCTCACTTGCTCACAGTTCCTTGACCTCCTCCTTCTCTATCTAGGACCTCAGGACTTTGCAATAACATATGGTATCTGCCGGGATTACTCTACCCTATTTTTCATCTCATGAACTAGTCTTTGCCTCTGAAGTGTAAACTAAGCATTATCTCTTCTCAGATGTCTTACTTAAAACAATTATCTTAGTACCCTGCTTGCTTCAATGTAGACTGCTTAATGCTGTCTATCTGTCTCTGTTCTAGAAGATTTTAGTAGATTGTTCTGATTTTTTTTTTTTGAGACAGGGTCTTACTGTGTAGCCCAAGCTGGCCTTATACTCCCAGTGATCCTCCTGCCTCAGAGCCTCCTAAGTGCTAGGATTACAGGTGTGCACCAACATGCCCCACACTCTTCTAGTAATTGTTTTTTTCTTTGGTACCGGGAATCGAACTCAGGACCTTGCACTTGCTAGTTGGGAGCTTATGCCACTGAACTATATCCCCAGCTCCTAGTAATTATAAACCCCACTCGTTCTGCAACAACAAGAAGACAGGGCAACGAAGTTCCTGGGGTCTTAGGATCTTAGGATCTAAGTAAAGGATTCAAATCCCCTTCCCGATCCTTGAGAAGAGCATGACACAGACCTCAAGTTAGGAGTTTTTCCTGATAGGATCTGTGATTGCTGTCAGAATTATCTGTAAGGCTGATCAAACTACAGATTTCCTGATCACTGTTCTCTACCTGCTAAATCATAATACATACCTAGGAGGAGTGTCTTTTTTTGTGTGTGTGGTTTTTTTGGTCTTTCTGAGACAAGGTCTCGCTATGCAGTTCAGGCTGGCCTTGAGCTCACTTTATAGCCTAGGCTGGTCTTGAACTAGCAATTATAAGGGGGTTGGGGATATAGCTCAGTGGCACAGTGCCTGCCCAGCAAGTGGGAGGTCAGTTTGATTCCTGGTTCAAAAATAACAACTCCATAAGGGCAGAGTTCTTCTTGTTCATAGTTATATTTTCAGTGCCTGGTGTGTAGAGGCAGTTAGTAAGCACTTGTTGACTAATTCACTTTTTTTTTTTTTTTTTTTTGGTACCAGGAATTGAACTCAGGACCTTGCACTTGCCAGGCAGGCACTTATGCCACTGAGCTATATCCCTGGCTGATTCACATTTTTATCTTTAGTATCTGTTTTGCTGCATTGTGGCTTTGTACAGTTCTTGTCCGTTGTATGAGCTGTTGTCTCTGCTAGAAATATCCTTTCTTTCAACTTGTCAGATTTTTTCCTGTACTTTACTGGTTCTCTAAGCATTTCTTTGATTTTCCCAAGCAGTACTTGTTTGACAGAGACAGTACTTTGTTCTTCGCAAAGAGAATTTTTCACCCCATGTCACCTATGCAAGAAATAAGTGGTTTCTGCCTGGCGTGGTGGCACATGCCTGTAATCCCAGCACTTGGGAGGCTGAGGCAGGAGGATCACTGTGAGTTCAAGACCAGCGTGGGCTACAAAGTGGGCTCAAGGCCAGCCTGAACTACATAGAGAGACCCTGTCTCAAAAAGACAAAAAACAAAAGAGAGAAAGAGAGAAAGAAACAAGTGGTTTGCCTCTGTTTTATAGAAAAATAGCAGAACTGATACTTGGTGAGCCATACTACATCTGAGGAGCTCTCCTTTTGCCTATGTTCCCTCCAACAAAATAAAACAAGCAGGTTAGCAGCCCCAGAACCACAGAGGAGAAAGGGGCTGGCATTTGTTAAGGATAATGGAGAAAAACAGTGACCATAGTATTCAGAAGACAGTGTGGAGTTTTTTCCTTGATCATATCCTTGATGCCTTTTTGTGACACTAGCAAAGCCATTGTACTACCTAGTAGAAATGAGTTGAGGTAAAACATATACCTAAAATATACCAATAAACTTAATTAAAAAGTGTAGTTTTTTGGAAAATATAATTAATCCCAGTACTTGGGAGGCTGAGGCAGGAGGATCATCATGAGTTCAAGACCAGCCTGAGCTACAAATTGCACTCAAGTCTAGCCTGAACTGCACAGCGAGACTCTGTCTCAAAAAGACCAAAAAAAAAAAAAAAGAAAATATAAATAAAGCGATATAAAGTGATCTGAACATTTTTGTTGAGGGGAACAAAATGCAAAATTGATGTGCAAATACATTTTAAAAATATGTCTTAGGATAGCTAATCATAATACATATGCCTATAATCCCTGCACCCAGGAGGCTGAGGTAGGAAGTATTGCCATAAGTTCAAGGCCATCCTGGGCTACAGCAAGATCCTATCTCAAAACCACCCTCTACTCCCCAACAAACAAGAAAGTCCTAGGGGCTAGGTATGTAGCATGCTTTCCTAGCGTACATGCACATAGACACTGGACTTGATCCCCAGCACAACCAAAACAAAACAAACCCAGAGCAGCTGAGTAACTTACAGTGGGTGTTGCCATATTAGCTACACAAAGGGTGATAGAGACACACCTGTGATGCACTTGTGGTACAGTTTTCAAAATCTATTAAGAGAGCCAGGCTTGGTGGTGCCTGCCTGTAATCACACCATTCAGGAGGCTGAGGCAGGAGGATTGCTGTGAGTTCCAGGCCAACCTGGGCATCATAGTGAGTTCAAGGGCAGGCTGAACTCCATAGCGAGACCCTGTCTCAAAAAAAAAAAAAATCTATTAAGTGAAAACTAGAGATGAGCAGAATAGTGTTTATGGCTGTTGTACTAGTGTTAATATTTGTATGAAAAAAGAGAACTCTCTATACTTGTTGAATACCAAGACAAAAGAAGGAGGTGATTTGGTTGTGTTTGAAATGAGAAATATCTGTATACCAGCGTGCCCCATCATTTGTCTTAATTTACCCATGCTCCATTTGTTTTCCTAGTTTCTTGCTGTTACATGCATGAGAAAGTTAGGCATCCCTCGCACCTTTTGAGGTACTGGAGATTGAACTCAGGACCTTTACACTGTGCATAACTTTTTCTGAAACAGAATCTCACGGTATTGTCCAGGCTGGCCTCAAACTCATGGCAATCCTCTTGCCTCCCAAGCTGGGATTGTATACGCCACTTGGCCCCAGACCTTTAAAATTAATTAATTGGTTTTTAATTAAGTTTATTGGTGCATTTTAAGTATACATTATGATCATATTCATCATAGGGACTTTATACCTGTACATGATATAACTTGATTCTTGTTTTTGTTTTTTTGAGACAGGGTCTCAATGTGTAGTTCAGGGTGGCCTTGAACTCACTATGTAGCCCATGTTGGCCTCAAATTCAGCAATCCTGCATTAGCCTCCTGAGTTCTGAGATTACGGATGTGTGCCACCACACCTAGCTAACTTGGTTCTTTTATTTTCCCCTTCCACTACTCTCCCTTCAACCCTCTTCCCCTCCTTATTTACAAAAGCTTTGTTTCCATTTTTGCTTTCTTGTCTCATTTTTTTCTCTTCTCTTCCTTCTTTTTGCCTTCCCCCTTCCTAGTTTCCCTTCCCATTTGAACATTTTCTTCCTATTTCACAATTATCTATTATACATTTTAGTCCTTACTTATACTTTCAGTTTCTCAAACCAGAGAAACAATGTTGTATTACACGTGTGTGTCTGATTTATTTCACTTAAGAATGTGGCCTTAAGGTGCATCCATTTAGCCAGAAATGTCTCAAGTTTATCCTTTATGGCAGAGTAGTATTCCTTTGTATAAAAAACCCCACATCTTCTTTATCCATTCATCAGTTGATGGGCATTTGGGCTGTTCCCAAGATTTAACTGTCTTACCAACTGCCACTGTAAACATGGGTATGAATATGTTGCTGTGGTATGATGCTTTTAATTCTTTCAGAAAGATTCCAAGAAGAGGAATAGCTGGGTCCTAGGTTTTTAAGGAATCTCCACACAGATTTCCACAGTGGGTGCACAAGTCTATACTCTCACCAACAGTGGAAAAGGCTCCTTTTTACCCCATAGCCCTACAGCATTCATTATTGGTTGATTTCTTGGTAAGAGCCACTCTTTCTGGAACAACGTGCAATCTCAGTATTGTTTTAATTTGCATCTCTTGAATGACCAGTGATATTGAATATTTCCTCATATATTTATTGCTATATTTACTTCTTTGAGAAGTATCTACTCATTTCAGATGCCCATTTTTGAATTGGGTCTTTCAACTTGGGGATCTGATTTTTTTTTTAGTTCTTATATATTCTAGATATTAGTCCTTTGTCTGAGGAACAGCTAGCAAAATTTTTTTCCCACACTGTGGGTTGTCTCTTCACTGTATTGGTTTCTGTCACTATGCAAAAGCTTTTTAATGAAATCCCAGTTCTTGATTCATTTATTGATTTATGTATTTATTTGTCTTTTTGAGACAGAGTCTCACTATGCAGTTCAGGCTGGCCTTGAGCTCACTTTATAGCCCAGGCTGGTCTCCAACTCAGGACAATCCTCCTGCCTCAGCCTCCCGAGTGCTTGGATTACAGGTGTGCACCACCATGCCCGGATGTCTTTCTTTCTCTAGTCTAATTGCTCTGACTGAAGTTTCCAGAACTATATTGAATTAAGAGTGGTGAGAATGCACATCCTTTTCTTATTCCTGATTTTATTTTATCTTGTCTTTTTTTTTTTTTTTATCTTGTCTTTTTCAGACAGAGTCTCACTATGAAGTTTAAACTGGTCTTGAGCTCACTTTATAGCCCAGGCTGGCCTCGAACTCACAGCGATCCTCCTGCAAGTGTGTGCCACTATCCCTGGCTCCTGATTTTGTTTTATTTATTTTTTGTCTTTTTGAGACAGCATTTCGCTATGCAGTTCAGGCTGGCCTTGAATTCAATTTGTAGCCCAGACTGGCCTCAAACTCATGGGAATCCTTCTGCCTCAGCCTCCTGAGTGCTAGGATTTACAGGCATAAGCTGCCATACCTGGCTTTTTCTTCTTGATTTTAGAGTGAAAGCTTTGAGTTTGTGTCCATTCAATGTGATATTGGCTGTTGGTTTGTCATAGATGACTTCTATCACATTGAAATTAAGACTATCTGTTCCAATTTTCTACAAGATTTTTATCATGAATTGGTGTTGGACTTTGTCAAATGCATTTTCCGCATCTATTGAGATGATCATACGGGTTTTGTCATTGCCTCTGTCAGTATGGTGTATTACGTTTAGGGATTTGTATGGTGTGTTTGAGCCATCCTTGTATCTCTTAGATCAATACTACTTGGTCATGCTGTATAATCTTTTTGATGATTTGCTGCATCCTGTTTGCCAATATCTTACTGAGGATTTTTACATTTATGTTCATTAGGGAGATTTTTTTTTTTTTTCATTAGGGAGATTGATTGGCTTGTAGTTCTCTTTCTTGGTTGAATCCTTCCCTTGTTTTGATATCAGGGTAATGCTTCCAGGAATTAACTTGGGAGTATTACTTCCCTTTTAACTTCATTAAAGAGTTTGAGCAGTAGCAGCATTAGGTTTTCTCTAAATTTCTTGTAGAATTCAGCAGTGAATCTGTCAGGACCTGAGCCACTCTTTGTTGGTAAGTTTTTAATTACATCTTTAATTTTATTGATTGATATTGGTTTATTTACAATTTTTGCTGGGTGTGGTGGCTCAGGCCTGTAATCCCAGCACTCGGGAGGCTGAAGCAGGAGGATTGTTGCAAGTTCGAGACCAGCCTGGGCTACAAAGTGAGCTCAAGGCCAGCCTGAACTACACAGTGACACTCTGTCTCAAAAAGACAAAAACAAAAAAAAGAGCATATAGAATTTTTATATGTCCTTGATTCAGCTTTGCTAATGCATATGTATTTAGGAATCTGTCCATTTGTTTGGTGTTGTCCATCTTATTAGAACACAGGTTCTCAAAGTAGTTATAGAAGATGTTCTGGGTTTCTGTAGTATCTGTTGTGATTTCACCCATTTCATTTTTTTGTTGTTGTTCTTTTTTTGGTACCAGAAATCAAACTCAGGACCTTGCGCTTACCAGGCAGGCACTAATGCGACTGATCTATAGCCCTAGCCCACCCTTTTCATTGCTTTTTTCCAGAAAAGTTGAATTTATTATTTTATATAATGTCAGTAAAGATAAAATAATCAAGTTGTCTCATGGATAGGAAGGTGGCTTATTAATTTCCTTTCATTTCCAAAACCTCATCAGATAGTCACTACATTTATGAGGCAAGTCAGCAGAATGCTTGAAATCCAAATGAGTTTTAAGATGGTCAGTCTGTCCTGTTGCATATTCACAATACTGACATAAATAAATCCCTTCAGACAGATGTGAGTTAAATGCAGTACTCTAGCATACTTGCAAAGCCCTTCCCACAGTCATCACAAACATGAGGGAATATTTTAGTATGTTTAGTAGCAACATTCCTGTTAACATTTGTGTGAAGTCTACTCCAAAAGCCACATACTTGATATATGAAGAAGTTCTTACATTTGTCAAAAGTAATTTTGCTCAAGAGGCTATACTGTCCATATTCTCCATTGTTATACTTATCACTTAATTCTTAATTCTTAATTCTTAATTCTGTTCTATTCTTAATTTATATGCGTGCTCATTTACCACGTGGCTGTGCAAGTCTTCTGGATCATTGGTTTCATGTTCGCAGAACTGACACAAGTACTGTTTGTCACAGGTGTGCTCCTGGAAATGCAGGTAGAGCTCCCTGCTGGAGGAGAACTGCACATCACAGCAGGACAGGTGATCGCTGCTGTGGGTGTCTGAAGTGTGCTGCCTGAGGTTCTCCAAAATTACTGTCTTATAGTCACAGTATTTACAGAGGTAGGGATCCTCTTCACGTAGCTTGGCGTGCTCAGTCAGAAGCATGTTGGTAGAGAAACTTCTCTTGCATACTCAGCACACATTTGCATCAGTACACTTATGCTTTAGGATCATATGCTGCTTTAAGTCAGAAAAATGTTTACTGTTGAATTCACAAAATTCACATTTATAGAGGCCACTGCTATTAGCTGTCAGTAATCTAATCTTTCAAAGGACCGGCTCTTCAACTCATTGATTCTTTATATTGGGTTTTTTTTTTTTTTTGGTCTGTTTTGAGACAGGGTCTCATTATGCAGTTCAGACTGTCCTTGACTGATTTTTTTAGCCCAGACTGGCCTCAAACTCACAGCAATCCTCCTGCCTCAGCCTCCTGAGTGCTGGGATTACAGGCATACACCACCATACCTGTAGATTCTTTATATTTTTTTCTTAGTCTCCATTTTATTAATTTCTGCTGTGATCTTTCTTTTTTTGTTGTTATGGGAATCAAACTCAGGACCTTGTGCTTGCCAGACCGGTGCTGTAACACTGAGCTATATCCCTGGCCCTTGCTCTGATCTTTATAATTTCTTCCTTCATATGAACTTTGCTCTTGACTTGCTCTTATTTTTCTAGAAGCTTGAGGCTCAACATTAAGTTGTTTATTTGAGCTTGCTCTGTTTTCCTGATATGACTATTTACCACTATAAAATTTCCCCCATAGGACTGCTTTCATAGTGTCCTGTAAGTTCCTGTATGTTGTGTTGCCATTATGGTTTAATTGTAGAAACTAATTTCTTGTTTAATTTCTGTGACACATTGGTTGTTCAAGAAAGTGTATTTAATTTCCATGTGCTTATGAAGTTCTTGTGGTTTCTTTTGCCATTGATTTCCACTTTCACTGTACTATGGTCTGATAATATGCATGAGGTAATTTTAATTCCTTTGTATTTACTTAAGCATGTTCTATGGGCTAGTATGTAGTCTGTTTTGGAGAATGTCCTGTGTGCAGCTGAGAAGAACATGTATTCTGAGGTTGGGGTATAACACTCTGTAGTTATCTACTAAATCCATTTGTTAAAAGTTTGGTTCAGTTCTAATATTTCATTGTTGATTTTTTTGTCGAGTTGATCTTTCTATTTGTGACAGTGCAGTATTGAGGTCTCTGTATTGATTGATTGATTGATTGAGATAAGGTCTTACTGTGTGGTTCATGCTGGCTTTAAACTCACTACATAACCTAGGCTGGCCAGAGGGCCAGGGATATAGCTCAGTGGCAAAAGAGCCTGGCTGGCCTTAAATTTGCAATGGTCCTCCTGCCTCAGCCTTCTGAGTGCTAGGATTACGAGTGTGCACCACCAACACACCTGGCCGAAATAAATTCTTGAGAGAGGGAACTCATGATTTTATCCTATACTGATAACCTAATAAGATTTTCTCAGTAAGTACATATTCTATGAAGACAAGAGAGAGGTAGATGGGCTGGGGATGTAGCTCAGTGGCATAGCACCTGCCAGGAGAATGTGATGTCCTGAGTTCTATATTTGGTACCAAAAAAAAGAGGGGTAGAGAGGGAGATGGGGGAAGATGGAAAGAAGTAGAACAGACCAGATCCCTCTTCCTAAAAAGTGATTAGTTTTTCTGATTCATGTTATACTCTTCACCAGCAGAGAATTTCTTTCACTTGCAGACTAAGTGTGCTGGGGACTTAGGAAGTGTGTGTGTATGTGTGAAAGAGAGAGAGAGAGAGAGAGAGAGAGAGAGACAGAGAGAGACAGAGAGACAGAGAGACAGAGAGAGAGAGAGATGGAATATATATTCCATGTTGAAAGCCCAGGAAAGATCAGAAGTCAGACTAGGCCTGAGGGCTCTGGCTTATTAGTATGTAGAGAGACTTCTGTGTTACAGCCCCAGGAGAATCTCAGATTTCTGTCCTTTTTCCTAGTATCAAGCCTGGGTATTTAATTATCAGCAGGACACTTAGCCTCAAATGCCTTTGGATTCTTAAATTGAGTAACATATAGTAGGAATATGAGAAAAATGATTTTGCCATTTTTTGTGATAGTACTGTAAATGCAAGCACTTAACATAGTGCCTTGGGGCCGGGCATATAGCTCAGCGGCACAAATGCCTGCCTGGGAAGGGCAAGGTCCTGAGTTCGA
This sequence comes from Dinomys branickii, assembly GCA_004027595.1. Classification (NCBI taxonomy): domain Eukaryota; kingdom Metazoa; phylum Chordata; class Mammalia; order Rodentia; family Dinomyidae; genus Dinomys; species Dinomys branickii. Next base: position 64,781 of record PVLD010011257.1, read on the forward strand.
TTCCCAGTTCCAAAAAAGAAAGAAAATAGCAGGACCTGGTATGTGGCTGATGTCTAAATGGTAACAGTATGTGAGAAATATTTTGAGACAGTCACATCTTTCCCTGAGCTCCCTACTTCTACTCCTGTGTCTCTATCACCCACCCCAGGTTAAAGATACAGAACAGCAGTGTTGACTCTACCTTTGGGAAGTTGCCATTTCCTTGTTTGTGTTCTTATGTCTAGGTGAGAAGTGTAACTATGTTCCACTATCTAAGAGCAGATATATCTGGACCCTGTCCACCAGTTTACTGCAAACTCACTCTAGAATGAGGGTGTTCCATTTAAATTGGCATATCACCCTAGCATTTATTTATTTATTTATTTGCCAGAAGTTGAACTCGACCTTGCGCTTGCCAGGCAGGTGCTTGTGCCACTGAGCTATATCCCCAGCTCTCTTAGTGTTTATTTAAAAATCATGCTTGATGCTGAGTGTGGTGGCACATATCTGTAATCTCAGCACTCAGGAGACTGAGGCAGGGGAATCACTGCAAGTTCCAGACAAACCTGGACTACAAAGTGAGTTCAAGGATAGCCTGAACTGTATAGAAAGACCCTATCACAAAACAAAACAAAACAAAACAAAACAAACAAAACAAAACAAAAACCTTCTTTTGCTGAGACAGATTCTAGCTAAGTTGCCCAGGTAGGCCTTGAACTTATGATCCTCCTGCCTGAGGCTTCTAAGTAGCTGGGCTTAGGCTGCTTTCTTTGATAAGGATCTACTTTTTAACCTTTTTTTTTTTTTTTTTTTTGGTCTTTTTTTGGGACAGGGTCTCACTATGCAGTTCAGGCTGGCCTCGAGCTCACTTTGTAGCCCAGGCTGGCTTCCAATTCCCAATATTCCTTCTACCTCAGCCTCCCAAGTGCTGGGATTATAGGCACGTGCCACCATGCCGGGCTTACTTTTTAAACTCTTAATGGAGTTTCTGGGTGTGATAGCACACACCTGTAATCCCACCATTCGGGAGGCTGAGGCAGGAGGATCATTGGAGGCCAGCCTAGGCTACAAAATGAGCTCAAGGCCAGCCTGAACTGCATAGCAAGACCCTGTCTCAAAAAGACAAAAAAAAAAAAAAAAAGGTGTGTGTATGGGGAGTTTTTGCATCTCTGAGGTAGCTATGATAAGGCTTCATGAGTTAACTGAGCCAAGACAGCTTATGGGAGCAGGCCTGAAGGACAGGTCAAGGCAGGGGACAAAGAGAGCTCAAATCTACCATCTGTTTAAAGAAATATGCAGGTACTTGTATGCAAGGGGTAGAGCTCTAGTGCTATGGCTGTCATCTCCCTGTGATGAGTGCTCTTACTCCCTGCAGGGCATCCTGGATTTGGTAGGGGACAAAATAAGGAAACAGAGTCTAGTAGCCTTGCTTCAAATGCCAGATTCCCACATGCTGTGAGAACTCCTCCCGAGTGCAGGGTTCCCTCTCTCTCCCCTCCCCTCCTTTCTCCCCTCCCCTCCCCTCTCCCCTCACTTCTC
>PVLD010011258.1:7770-66293 GCA_004027595.1 Dinomys branickii
AATTTTTTTTTTTTTTTTTTTTTTTTTTTTTTGCGGTACTGGGGATTGAACTCAGGACCTTGTGCTTGCCAGGCAGGCACTTATTACACTGAGCTATATCCCCAGCCCTTGTCAACTGTCTTATTTCGTTTGGGCTACAATACACTAGAGCTTGGCTGGCTCAAACAGAAATATCCCACAGCTCTGGAGGCAAAGATGTGGGCAAACAAGAACCCTACTGCACTGCTACAGGTACACAAACTAATTCTCTCATCCTATGCTGCAAGAATCACATTCCTGGGACTATAACCCAGAGAACATGTCACCCAGGTCCATAAGGATATACTAGTAACAGGTATTTGTGATGGCAGAAAAGCAACTCAGGTATCATTAGATAATAAAATAAAATGTGGTAGATGGGTACATGGAATTCTACATGAACACAAATAAATAAATACTTATCGACATATATACACACACTTTCAATGAAAAAGGTCTATAATGTTGAGCGAAAAAACAACAGAAACAAGACCAGGTCTATAATGTAATACATGGACTATACACACATACTATATATCCCACCGAATATTTAATAATGATTCATATGTAACAAAATAATGTATAAAACAAAATGACTTAAGAAGGAGTAATAGAAGCAGGGCTGAGAAATTTAAGAAAAAAACAATGAAAGGACCTGGTATAATCTGATGAATGTGTAAAAACTGAGAAGCACAACTAACTCTAAAACATTTACTGAAGTTCCAAAAAAAAAGACTCCTAGAACTAATAAATTTAGCAAAATAGTAAGATATAAAACCACTACACAAAAATCAAAAGCATTCCTGTGTACTAATAATGAACCCATGGGGGGGAAATCAAGAAAACAATCCCATTCACAATAGGTAAAACAAAATTTTTAAGCACCCAGGAATTAAACAAGGAAGTAAAAGACCTCTAAAAAGAATACTCTATGTGACTAAAGATAGCAAAAAAAGGAAAGATATCCTGTTACTGAGCAGAATCAGTATTATCAAAATGGCTACATTATCAAAAATGGTATCTGGATTTAATGCGACTCCAACCAAAACATAACATCGTTCTTCACAGAACTAAGGACACAAAATCCTAAAATTAGAGTGAAAGCAGAAGAAACCCAGAATACCTAAAGTAATCCTGGGCAACAAGAAAACAAAAAGTATCACAATCTCAGATTTTAAATTAGATTATAAAGCTAATGATTAAAAACAGCAGGGTACCGGCACAAAAACAGATGTATACATCAATGGAACTGAATTCAGGATGCAGAAACAACCCCAGGTACCTTCAGCCATCTAAAACACACACTGGAGAAGTCAGTTTCTTTAATAGTGTACCAAAAAACTGTTTATTTATGTTCAGAATGAATTTAGATCTGCATCTCTCACCATACACTAAAATCAAATCAAAATGGATCAAAAGCTTTTATCTAAAAAAGAAGAAAAAAATGAAAAATTCTTAAAGACATAGATGTACACAGGACTTTCAGAATAGAAAACCCAAGTGAAAGAGAACACCAAAAAATCAACAAACGGGATTACATCAAATGAAAAAGTTTCTACAATTCCCAGTATTAAATAAACAAACAAACAAATAAGTAAGTAAGTAGCTTCTGCAGGAACAATCAAACAACCAACGAAGTGAAGACAATTTCCTGAATGGGAAAACAATTTTGCCAGCTACTCTTCAAACAAAAAACTAGCAATTACACTATAAAAAGATCTCAAAAAGTGAGACCCATCACCCCAATAAAAGACCCAATCAAAAAATGGGCAACCAAAATGAACAGACATTTATCAAAAGAAGTACCAATGGCCAGTGGGGACAGGAAAAAAGGTGCTCAGCATCTTTGTCCACTACAGAAATGCAGTCAAAGCATACTTGAAATTCTATTTTACTCCAATTAAGAATGGCTATCATCAAGAAATCACATAATAAATGCTGGGGTGGGGCACTACATTGTTGGTGGTAATGCAAAGTGGTGCACCAACTATGGAAGTATGGAAATTCTTCGAAAAAATAGAAACTCCAAGACCACCATGGTGCTGCACATCTGTAATCCCAGTACTCAGGAGGCAGAGGCAGGAGGATCACCATGAGTTCCAGGCCAGCCTGGACTGCATAAGGGAGTTCAAGGCCAGTCTACACTGCATAGTGAGATCCCATCTCAAAAGAAACAAAAAACAAAGAAACACAACCCATTTGACCCAGCTATTCCCTTTCTAGTTATCTTCCTAGAAGAGTGAAAGATCACACTACAGTGATACATAAAGGCACACAGTAATACATGCATGTTTACAGCAGCACAACTCAAATCCTGGAAGCAGCCTACATCCCCATGAACATATGAATGAATAAAGAAAACGTGATATACGTACACAATGGAGAATTATTCGTAATAAAGGATAAATCTGAGTAGTTTGTAGGAAAATGAATGCACCCTGAGACCATACTTTTAAGTGAAATAAATCAGACTCAAAAGATTAAATATCACATAGTTTATTTCAAATGAGAAACCCAAAGTATACATAATTTAGGAGCAAAATAAAAGATTGTAGGAGTACATAGGAAACAGGGAAGTACAGTACACTTCATGGAGATGGGAATGGGATCTGAGATGGAAGAGCGATGGGAAGGGAGTAAAAAGAATCAAGATGGAATACATATATGTACCAATACCCCATGACGAATGTACTTATATACCAAAAACATGTACTAATATACCAATCAAGAAAGAAAAAATAAATTTCCCAATACAAAAGCGCATAAATTCCCAGCTTGGAAGGATACACAGAATGGAATTAAATAAAAAAGGACTCACACCTATGCACATCATGGAATTTCAAGGGTTAAAAATCGTATGGTAAAAGCTTCTGGAGACCGGGAAACAGACAAGAGGGAAACAGACAAGACGGTCCCATCAAAATGATGATGAAACAACGTAACTTTGGATTTCCACAGCAACATTGGAAGAATGAAAGCAATATGGCTACAGTGAAAATAATTTTCAACCTAGAACTTTCAACCTACACTCAGTCAAGCTACTGATCAAAAGTGAAAGAATAGCATTTTTCTTCAGTCACGCAAGGTCTCAGAAAGTTCTGAATCTCATGAAACCATGTCTCCGAAAGCTACTAGGAGACGTGCTACAGAGATGCGAAAAAACCAAGACAAACTACAATGGAAACAAGAGACTCAATACAGGAAAAAGGGAAACAAAATTTAAAGATGACATAAAGAGAAGACCTAGGGCTGGGCATATAGCTCAGTGGCATAAGCACTTGCCTGGCAAGCCTGATGTCATGAGTTTGATTCCCAGTACCAAAAAAGAAAAAAAAAAAAAAAAAAGACATAAAGAGAAGACCTAGGATAACAACTGTGAGACACGCTGGATTGCATTAAATGTACAAGGGCTCCCGGAGAAATGTTGAAGGAATAAAACAAAAAAGTGTTTTATTTGTTTCAATTCCTAGGAAAACAAAATATTGGTGGAGACAGGAAACGATGTAGTACTCCACCTAATTCAGCAGTGAATATTTACAATACTGTAAACACCGAATATTGACTGAACACACACCTCTGATAACTATGCTGGGAAGGAACAGGCAGTGTGGAGGGGGGATGGGTGCGTGTGGGTGTGTTTTGGTGAGGCGGACATGCACAGTAAGGAACAGTATCCTGCTTAGAGCAAAATGGGTAATGACTAAAACTGCTATATTAAGATAACCCCAAACGGGTTGGACTCAAGGTCAGTGATACAGCACTCACCTATCATGCCCAAGGCCTAAATTCAATCCCCAGTACCAAAAAAGGAAATTGTAATAAAAGAAAGGTACTTACAAATACAAATGTAAACAATAGGAAATGGCTAAGAGAAAAGGTTAGTGTCTAAATGCAGAAAGCTAAAATGGGACACCTTTTCAGCTATTAACAAATTGTACTTTTTAAATGGTGATAAGAAACTTGAATAATCTTTCAGCTGTTAATAAACTAGATATTTACAGCATCATTTCATGGTGTTAAAACACATCTACTTTGTTCTGATGGTGCGTGAATTGTTAATAAAACCAGGCCTTAAAGACTGATATGAACATAGTGTATACAAGTAGCCCTGTGTCTGAATCCCAGCTCCAGCACTTACTCTGAAGTAGGGTAGGTAAGTTACCTCATCTACTGCATGATTAGGTACAAGTAGACACCTCCTCAAAGTGGTTCTGCAAGGATAATTAAGTAAAAGTACCTGAAATATAGCTTGAACCAGGCCAGGTGTGGTGGCCTAGGCCTGAAATCCCAGCTCTCTGGAGGAAGATCATTTAGTTTCATGCCAGCCTGGGTTACACAGTGAGTTCAAGGCCTGTAATGGACTATGTAAGTGAGACCCTATGGGACATGTATCTATTGATCGCTCAATTGCTTGATCCTATATAGATACAGATACCTTAAGCCATCAATAGATTTTAGTACTGTTTCTAAGTCATTCAGTTCCAAAACTAAAAAACTCCCATTCTAACCCCTCTGCCTTGTTGGTCACAGAGCATAGTGAAACAGAAACAGCTCAGCACATATCCCTCTTCATGCTGGAAAATCAATCGTGATGAGTAAGCACTTATCTTTGTATATGAATGACAGTATTATTCCTGTTATCTAAAGGAGATTACCCCCATTATCCACATGCTGGACTGGTGCCTATTCTCAAGAACTGTCCCAATTAATCTACAACACTAGGACAGACCCAATTTTTTCATTTAAGACTGCCCAATAGGGGGATTGTTAACATTTTTAAAGACAAAACCAAACTGTACATTCATCAGTTTGCATCCCTTCTCTTTCAATGCACAACCTCAAAATTTTCTACTTGTAGGCCCTATGTATATATGCACACGCGCACACACACACACACACAAACCGTCAGCTAGGGGCCACCTCCTGCTTAGTGCAGCAAGGGAAAAAGGAATCAACCAAGTTAGCTACTGATACTGTTACATTTCCAGTGTACTCTTCCATTATTATAGATAAATCTGTAATCCCTACAAAGTACAAACCTACCGTAAAACAAAAATAGAGAAGTTAGGATTGTATGTTTTTACCCACTACTAGGTCAGGCATCTTTACCTGATTTTTTTACCTATATGCAGTGACTCAAAAGTCCAGTGTATTTTAAATCTGTTAACTTTATTGTAATAAAACACACACGCCATTAATCCCCCCAACCCATTACCCCTCAGTTCAAACACAGGTACCCCACTGTTCTCGCCATTTTCCGAAGCCGTTCTGCAAGTCCTTTTTCATCTTTAGTTGTACTGCTGTGGGTGCCTTGACATCCCGCATCGATCGAACTGTTACCCTTCATGGTTATTCTGACGTTAGGGAAGAGCCCGAAGTCTCAGTGGGCCTGATCTGGTGAAGAGGTGGATGAGGGCAGTTTTTATGAGCCTCCCTTTCGGCTGGATGGCAGCAGCTCTCACACTATTTTTAAAAATCATCCCTCCCAAAGCCTCTCACAAACCAGGACTTCCAGAATTGCTTAAGGATGAGCCAGGAGTGGTGGCACATGCCCGTAATCCCAGCATTCGGAGGCTCAGACAGAAGGAACACTGCAAATTTGAGATCAGCATAGTGAGTTCAAGATCAGTTTAGACTACAAAGCAAGACCCTACCCTGCCCTACAAAAACAAAAAACAAACCAAAACCGAACAAACAAAAATAGCTTAAGAACGATAGGGTTAGTGTATCTGAAGCAAGGGGAAGAATCATGGAGGGGGATGAATGGCAATGTCTTTTATTATAATACATTTAAACTTTCACACTTTTCAATTACCTCTGTATTTCTAAAAACAATCTGACAGACTTCAAATCACTGACATCAGAAAACATTAAAACTTCACCTTTAATTCAACAAACCCTGTGAAAAAACAATGGGGATAAAAAGAGCAAGATATACTTTTTCAAATGTATGGGAAACAATAAAAGGACAAAATAATTGTCAGCAATAGAAAAAAAACCTAGTAAACAATTTAGAGCAACACCAAACTATGCGGTGTAAAATAATTCATGACATAGTCAAGATTAAGGAAAACTACACTTGATCTTAGCCAAACAGCCCAGAAGCAATAAGGAAAACTACAAAAATTGAACACGTGGCAAGAGAGTAAAGTTTTGAATGGGAATGGCTCACAAAACAAAAATGAACTAGTGAAACCAAAGGTAAAAATTAAAATAAAAAAAAATCTTAGGCTAAGCTATAAATAATTTGTCTCTAGCAAGGTACTGATGGAACACATCTCCAATCCCAGCACTTGGGAGCCTGCAGCAGGCAGACAGACAACTGAGAATTTGAGGCCAACTTAGGCTACACAGTGAGTTCAACACCAGTATGAACTACATAGTCAGACCTGTCTCAAAAAAAAAAAAGAATTTGTCTTTAAGGTCTATATTATTTTACAGGGACCAATAAATTAACAACAGTCTTGGGCAGCAATAAATTGTTTTTGTAGTCCCCTTTGGTATCAATTCTAAATAAAAGTCAAATTCTATAACAGTCCTATAAAGAAACTTCTATGATGACTGCCTTAGAAAAAAATATAAATCAAATACACTGATTTCAGGTGACGCTTTTATTTCTGTCATGTAGTTTATTCTGGTTTTTTGGTTTGTTTTTCTTTCAGTGGTGGTGAGGATAAAAGCCTGACTGTCAACCATGACAGATTCTACCACTGAGCTACACTCCCCAGCCCTATTCCATGTTGTTTCGTTTCCCAAGGCCTGTAAATCCTACAAGCTTATGTTGTCTGCTTCTATGTGAACTTCTTTTGCTATTTTACAGTTTTTGTTCAATTATAATGACTTATGTCATGTAGTCGATATTTGTATTGTTAAACATGTCTGGATCACGACTACATCTCTGGTTGCAAGGTTAATGATCACTCATTAAACATTTGCTGAATGACTGGCTTAAGAACAAAACACAGGGGCTGGGAATACAGCTCAGTGGAGTAAGCACCTGCCTGGCAAGCGCAAGGTCCTGAGCTCGATCCCCAGTAGGGGGGGGGGGGGGTAAAACACAAAGCCGGGCATGGTGGCACATGGCTGTAATCCTAGCACTGGGGAGGCTAAGGCGGTAGGATCGCTGAGAGTTGAAAACTAACCTGGGCTACAAAGTGAGCTCAAAGACAGCCTGAAGTGCAGAATGTGAACTTGTCTCCAAAAAAAAGAATAGAACACAGCAGGGCGTGGCAGCACATACCTGTAATCCCAGCATTCTGGGAGGCTGGAGCAGGATGATCACAAATTCTAGCCAGCCTAAGCAACATGGCATTTCAGGGAGACCGCTCTCAAAATTTTAAAAAAGGGCCCAGTACAAAAGCCCTAGGTTTAATCCCCCAGTATTGAAAAATTAAAAAAAAGAAATACAGAAAAAGAGAATTCTTAAAATGGCAGTAACATTGGATTGCAGTGAATAACCTTATATTTTCTGTCTTTCCATGATTTTGTGTATAAAACAGAAAAAGTAACATCCACTGCACTTCAAGGTTACGTTATAATGATGTTTTAATATACGTAAATATTTACCATATTACCTGGAAAGGAACTCAATAAATGTTCATTTTTTTACTCCCCCTATGTCCTCCACCTTAAAATCAGGTATACTTACTAAACAGTGCCTTCCAAGAATAAACCATTTCAGTAAAAATACAACAGAGCTCTTCACTTTCCTTTGAAAAATTAAAGTTTAATCCTTTCATTCTTTAAATGGAAAGAATAACTTGTGGATTACTTACAAAATGTTACAAATGCCAGATCAAATTAAAGAAAAAACAGTGTCAAAAATAAGCTATAGGTAGACAGGTTGGTTCACGTCTATCATCCCAGCACTCTGGAGGTTGAGGCAGAAAGGGCTCGGGTTCTAGATCAGTCTGGATTACAGAGGGACCCTGCCTTAAATAAAGCAACAAGAGGGGAATGTTACCTACTCAACCATTGCTAATAGATTGTGAAGCAACTGTTTCAGCGACAAAGAATGGAAGTTAGTAACATAGTTAATCTTTCGCAATTGTTTATTGTTACAGCTTACCAAACCTGAGTTTAAACCTTAAAAACCCACAGTGAAGCTCTTCACTGAAAACAACACGAAACACTTCTACTGAACCCTAAACATTCTTTCCTGACGACTGCTCTGACTCCACAGTCATCCTAGAGTTTTCTCCTCCCATTCTGGGCTTAACCTAATTCTTCGCTGTTTCCTTCGCATCGCGGTTCACTCGCTGTGTGCAGACGAAGTTCTGTCATTCCTATAATTACCACACCCCCGTCAGCCGGCCGATCGGGAGGTTGTGACATCTGTAAACTGCAGCCGTCCGTCTCCACCTCCCCCACCCCTCTAGGCGCCGGCTCCGGCCCGGGGTGTAACTCGCGCGTTCCGAGACGGTCCCTCCCTGCCGGCTTAGGGTTTCCGCGGCCACCCCGGCTCGACCCAGCCTCCATCGCGGCCCTCGGCGCGGCCACCCCCGCTCGCAGCGGCGCAGGCTCGGCGCCCCGCAGTCCCCGGCGCGGCGTCCACCGCCGCGCGCCGCCCCGCCCCGCCCCGACCGGCGTTCCCGACGGCGATCACCCCCCCCCCACCCTCCGTCCGCCGGCCGCGCGGCCGTTAGGACAACCGGGCCCGTGACGCACAGACACGCCGCGGGCGTCCGGGCCCAGACACCCGAGTCCCGGCCACCGCCGGGGCCCGCCCTCGCCCCGGGGCCTCTCCCGGGCTCCTGCGGAGGACAGCCCGATCTGCCGGCGGGAGGGGGAAGGGCTGCGGCCGCGGCTCTCTCACTCACCGGCTCGAGGCAACCGATCCCGGTGCCGCTCCTAGGGTGAGGCGCTCGCTCGCCGGCCCGCCGTACCTCTCCCGCGCACAACCTTCAAGTGCCGGCCCGCTCCTCGGCGGTGCTCACCAGGCCTCTCTCTCCACCGCCGCGCACCCAGCGCGAGACTCAGCTCAGCCGGCGTGCGCACTGCGCCTGCGTGCGGGGGCCGGCCTGCGCGCATGCGTACGCCCCTTCACCGCCCGCCGCAGAGGCTGCTGGAAGGTGTGGTCTTTCCCGGTCTTTCTCCGACTGGGACTTGCTGATCGCGAGCTACAGCGAGGAGTGGAGGGTCGGGAAGAAGTTCTGTGTGAGGAGGAGGTTTGCAGTTATTGGAATAGGCCAGGGAAGTTCTGTATTCAAACTCTCTTTACTAAGCTATTCCAGGGCGGACCGATCCCCTTCGCGTCTCTGTATCTACCCTCTCACATGGTGGGTAGCTAATATAGTACTGGATTATTGAATGGTGGACGATTGAAGGCGGAGGGAATATTACGAAAGTGACGTCAGCGCTTTCCCTTCAGAGGGTTCACCGGCAACCCGCTTGCAGGAAGCTTCTGGGTAGTATCTTTTTAATTATTACCCATCCCTTTTGTCTGGCAACTTATAAGTAACATAAAGTTATTAAGAAATTAATTTTAAACAATACTTGCTTTCCTCTCGTAAGTACTCTCAAACGAATGTTTTGGGCAAATGATTGTGACTATTAAATTTTATGGAATTCATCTGAGGGAAGAAATCAAGTAAAGGCCTCAACAAACAAAAAACTCAAATCAGTCAAGCAGAGCTCACTACGAAAGAAAATCTCACATGTGACTTGGTTTATCAAAGCAAAATGCATCCCAAGAAACAAGGTGAAAGATGGGATCACGAGGTGTGGTGGCCCACGCCTGTGGTCCCAGCAGCGCCTCTGGCTAAGGCAGGCTAAAGCAGGACAATCACAAGTTTGGGCCCAGCCTGGAAACCTAGCAACCTAGAGAGAGACCCTGTCTCAAAATTTTAAAAAGGGGCTGTGATGTAGCTTCATGTGAGGGCCCTAGGTTCAATCCCCAGTTATAGATTACTGAAGTACATTTATAAATGTGAGAGAGGGGATGAGAGGACCTAACTGAATTCTAGGCTATACAAGGTTCATTTTCTTCCTCTCACCCTTCTCTCCTCTCCTTCCGTTCTCCCTATCTCCTCCTTTCTCTCCCCCACTGATGGTGTGTTTATTAGAATCAGTTGAGTTTGGACAAGGGGGCCAGAGAAAAGGAAGGTGTTTTATGGAGGCGACTTACGGAGAAGTTTGGCTGACCATAGCTAGGCTGAGGACAGATCATCTCATCTGATCAGGAACTAAGATTGATTATTCAGAGATGGACTCGGGAAAGCTAGTTTGTTTCAGTTCGCCCAGACTTTTGGTAAGGCATAGCCCTTTAAGTTCTCAATCAAAACTCAGAGTTTTATTAGGTCTGTCCTCTCTGACAGGGTCTACTCAGCTCCAAGAGACAGCCAAAAGCTCTGCTCAGTTTTTTAGCCACTGCTTTTCTATTTCAGCAATCACTGAAGGTTTGGAAAAGTGACAGCAAATGTCAGGCTCACTTCTCCTGGTTTCTCTTTTCTTCCACATTTTGCATCCACAAATTCTCACTGCATGTTGCCTCTGGAGTCCATTAATGTTTTTAATATTTTCTCCAGTGCTTAGTAGGGAAGAGTTGGTCCAAAATGACTACAGTAAGCCATTTCTGGGAGGTCATTGCTAGGCTATGTTCAGCAAAATTAAAATGTTATTATACCATATGTGCTATTCTATAAATGGAATATACATTGAGAAATTTAAAATTGTATGTTTTGGGTTTTTAATTTTTGTCTTTTTGAGACAGTGTCTTGCTATGCAGTTCAAGCTGGCCTTGAACCCACTTTGTAGCCTAGGCTGGTCTCGAACTCACAGTGATCCTCATGCCTCAGCCTCCTGAGTGCTGGGATTACAGGCGTGCACCACCACACCCGGTTTAAAATTGTAGAACAGTATTTTTTCTATCACAATCAATGCTGCTGTAGATATTCTTGTGCATTTATACTGTGTACGGGAAAACCGCTATATCCTAGGACACTGCATCTTTAATGTCACTAGATGTGGTAGGCAGAATGCCAAAATACTCCCCATGGCCTCTTCCTCTTGCAGTAATCCTTGTAAAATCCCCACACCTTGAGTGTGGATGGGACCCCTGACTTATTTTAACCAATAGAATATAGCATAGAAAATGGGATGTCGCTTCCATGACGACACTTTATCATGTGTTTGTTTTAGAAGACTAGAGCGAGAGACTCTCCTGCTGGCACTGAAGAAACAAGCTGTTGTGTTTTTAAACGCCATGTGATAGGGTGGCAGGGAACCACAGATGGCTTCGAGGACCCTAGGTGAGGGCCCATAAGAAGCCAAGGCCTTCAGTCACACAACCATAAAGAAATGGATTCCACCAACAACCTGAGAGTGTGGAAGCAAATTCATCCACAATCAAGCCTCCAGATGTGAAGAAAGCCTGACTTATAGCAGTTTTGTTAAACCCTGAACAGAGGAATCAGCTAAACTGTGCATGAACTGTTGGCCCACAGAAACTGTGAGATAATGTGTTTTAAGGCCTAGTCCTGTGATACTTTGTTACACAGCAGTAGAAAACTAATACATTAGGTATTACTGGATTATTTTACAAAGTGCTGTACCAATTTTTATGCCCTACAGTGTATAAGATTCTCCTTTTTATGCATCTTGCTAACATTTGGAAATGTCTGATTTCAAATTTTTCCCCTGATAGTTGTGGAAATAAATAAAATTGATATAAATTGTGTACATGTTCTTTTTTTTTTTTTTTTTTTTTGTCTTTTTGAGACAGAGTTTCCCTGTGCAGTTCTGGCTAGCCTTGAGCTCACTTTGTAGCCCTGGCTGATCTTGAACTCACAATGCTTCTCTTACCTCAGCCTCCTGAGTACTAGCGTAACAGGCATGCCACCATGCCTGGCTTTGTACATGTTAATTCTTGAATATAAAAATATGAAGAATATTTACTCAAAGTTATATATTATGTTGTATTTCTTTTCTGCTATACACATGCTATTGATGAAACAGTAGCAATAAGACTAATTAAATGTAGTAACTGGTAATAATTAATAGAAGTACCAGTTAAGCAAAGCAAATAAAAGATTGAGAAAAATATGACAATTTAAAAATGTTTCTACCCTCTGTAAAGTGATCTATTTTAATTTTTATAACATTTAAATTGTATAGGCTGTATTCTACATTCTTCAGACAAATATAAGAATTGTTAAAGGGGTATAAGTGCAACTAAGTAAATAGATATTACCTATATTAAATTAAAAATAATGACTTGGTTTTTTATGATATGGTGGAAAATTTTTATTCTGTCTGTTATCTTTTCCATTAATATTGCTTTGAACTTCCTGGAGCCTTTAGACCTCTTTATTTTTTCTTTCTGTAATGGTCAAACAATATAGTCAAACATAAAATTAATTTGGCTTGTAACTCTGCTCTTCTGACGCCTGTTGTCAATGCAGAATAATGACATCCAGCTAGATTTTCTCTCACAGAAGTGTTTGATCATAGAATACTGAGAATTTTGTTTACTAGCACAGCGGGTTTTTAAGCTCATAGGAATTCATGTCCAGCTCTCCGAAAGGTCCAACCACTTTGTACATACAGTCTTGTCAATCAGGTCCTTAGTATCTTAATTAACCGTCAAGGCGCTCTGTAGCCATTAAACCTCTTTTCTGCAGGGAAAATAGTTTTAAAGCACAGATGTAATCTGAAATCATGAAATTGGAGTTAGATCTTAACTAAGTTTCCAGTTTAAGTAAAGAAATTTAGGAAGTTCTGTTCAACTTGGTTGTCCTTTTCTGGGAACTTTTTTTCAGTTGAGAAACCAGTTTATGCTTGCCCCATTCCTCTGCCTGCTGCCCTCCCTCCCTCCTTTCCCTTTCTTCAGTATTAGGGATTGAGCCTAGGAAGCACTGAGCTATGCCCTCAGTCCTTCTGCACTGTTATTTCTATTTTTGAAACAGGGTCTCACTAAGTTTCTGAGTTAGCTTTAAACTTGCAATCCTCCTGTTTCTGAGTAACTGGGATTACAGGCATGGGCTACTGCCCAGTTCAGTCTTTTTCTGTTGGAATTTTTGTTGCTCCTACAATAACTCTGAACAATTCAAGTTTTCATCCTTTTGTGTGCTTCTCACAGCCACTTCAAAATTCCCATTCTTATGCCAGGCATAGTGGTGCACACTTGTAAACACAGCACTCCAGAGGCTGAGGCAGGAGGATTGCCTTGAGCTCAAAGCCAGCCTGGGCTACATAGTGAGACCCTGTCTCAAACAAACAAATAAATAAATAAAAAGATTCCATCTTCTCACACTCAATTTTGCACCATGGACCTCATGTATATGCATGTGAACACCTCAGCCGCCTATTACTGCAAAGAATCATCCCTCTTTGTGTGTGTGTGTGTGTGTGTGTGTGTGTGTGTGTGTGCGCTGCTGGAGACTGAACCTGGGGCCTCATGCGTACTAGGCAAGTGCTGAACTGCTAAGCTACACTCCTAGCCCTCTTGGCCATTCTTAATGCAGACTATGGCATAATTCAGGAGAGACCCAAGAAATGTGATGGTTCTGGGTTATAGGCCGCCAGGAGTGCAGGATCTAATCTCCTGACCCTGTGACCTGGTTGTGAGGGGTGGAGCCAGAGGAGGGTTGAAATGCATAGGTCCCAGGTGAAGGGAACTTGTAAACCAGTGGTCCAAAGTAGAGTCCCCTGTTGTTCAGATCCAGGGGCAACATCATATGGGAGAATATGGATGCTTCTTTCAAGGAGAATGCAGGTTAAGGTGAGAAGGAAAAAGAAGATGCATTACGGTCAAGAGGCTGAGGGTGTGAGATTAGGAGAGTTTGAAAGTACAGGAAATAGGATTTGAAAATCAGGTGCATGGTGAAATTAGCTGGCCTCCGCATTACAAATAGAACTTTGGAATTAAATTTGAGCCAAATCACCCTTTATCAGAGGTGTTTTCTTTGCCTAACATACACTTCTAATGATTTCAGCTTGAATTTCAGATTCTTCTGGAGGCCTCTTCCCAATCTCTGATTAAATTATCCTTCTCCCCCTTTCATTTTTTCCAAACAATCTGTAATTCTCCTTTTGTTATACCTAATCATACTTGTTAAGGTGCCTGTGTCTGCCTTTCTGATTATTCACGTTAAATGCTCTGTAGTGATATTGGCCTTATCTGGTATCATAGCCCTAGTACCCAGAAAGTGACTAAAAGGTTTCTCATGATTAATAAATATTTGGTGAATTACTACCTTGGCTTGATGGCACCTGAGCAGCATTGCTTAATATGGCTGTATCTAAACTGAATACTGGCCTTTTGATGTCCTTCTGCTTCAGATTCTTTCATTTAGCATATAAATTTTCAGAACGAGTTACTCAAAGGTAATTTATTTTGATATTTAAAGCACATTATAAAATTCTCTAGAAAAATCTAAAACATTCTGCTGTCATATTTTATATCATCATAATTTTAGAAAATAAATGACATGGATTATATTCTGGAAAAAATCTCTGCATTACTTGTAAAATTTTTGCTGTTACCTGTAGTGAAAGAGATGAAAGAATAATGACAAGGAAAAGGAACAGTCTCAAGAGTGTTTTGGTTGGTGTCTGTCCACTCTAGAGTCAAGAAATAAAGACACAGGTGAAGGCACTAAGATCCTACAAATGGCTGGTCCTTCCAATAATCCAGCCAGTCTAAACAGACGACCTATCTGCAATACTCAAACCACTCTTTGAGTCATTGATGGTTATGACTTAGTTGTTTTGCCCACAGCAAGGTCAGGTGATATCAGGATTAGTCAACAGAGCTGCCTCCTGGGAATTTCAAAAGGCTGCTGCTAAATACTCCCGGTCTTGATGAATATTCCTTTGACCATACATGATCCTGGGTGCATATCCACAAATACTGGGGCATAGCCTGTGTGTTACTAAAAATAACAAAGGTTTCAGGGCTGGACATATTGTCAACCACACTGTCACAACAAGCTATGGCTCCTGGACTCAGTGGTGGAGGTATAATATGTAATGGATGACCCTGGCAGTAGGAGCCTACGAGTACTTCAGCCTCAAACACATAGATCAGCTTATCGGTGGCAGTTTTCTTGGCCTTGTCTGTTAGCTTTTTGAGGTTCCTGGTGAAGTATATTCCAGCTCCATATTTTGGATCTAATAAAAGAAAAGAAAGATTATTATTATCTGACCAATAATATTGCCTATTTGGGTACTGTTACGGCTTCTATATAGATTTCCCCCCAAAGCCTCATGCAGTCGTAGATGGAAATTTTCAAAGGTGGCTGGATTAGGCTGTATGTATATAGATTAAGGCTGTGATTAAGGCTGTGGAACTAAGGGTGTGGATAACGGAAGCCCCAACCCGAAAATGAGGGGCTCCAATCAATAGGCTTGCAGCCTAGATGGGATACAAAGGGACAGAAAGAAGGTAGGTTTGCTGCTGCTGCTGCTGCTGCTGCTGCTGCTGCTGCTGCTTGCTGTTTCACTGCCTCCGGCCTGCTTGCCTTAGAACTCTGTCATGCCAATCTGCCATGCCACCTTGCCTTGGAGCCAACTGACTATGGACTGAAACCTCTACAACTGTGAGCTGAAATAAACCTTCCTCCTTCAACTTTGGTGTCCAGTATTCCATCTCAGCCATGAGAAAAGTAACTAAGACAGGCACTAATATGAATTGCATGCTCTAATAATTCCTTCCTCTCAGTCTCAAGACCCTGTGCCTACAGTCATGGCACCCAAAGTTTCTCCCTTGAAACAAACTGTTACTGACACCTGCAACATAATAGCTTATATTTAAGTATTTCATCAGAGTTATACAGAAGTCTCTGGCTTTAAAAGCATCTTTACATTGATGAGATGTAATATGTGACTTGGACAGTATCCCCTTAAAAGATGAAAAATCTAAAATTCAGAGAAATTATGATTCAAGTTAACAATAGCCACGCATGTGAAAAACAGGAACGGAAGTAAAGCTTCATTACTATTAGAACATTATCTGACTTCTACGAGGGATATGGCTATAGCTTTTTTCCCCCAGTGCTAGGGGTTGAATCCAGAGCCTCATATACACTAGGCAAGAGCTTTACCACTGAGGTACATCCCTAGCCCATCTCTACAACTCTTGAGAATACAGTTTGAAAACAGCATCTAATAAGAGAAGGTAGGATCATAGGCAGCAATAACAACAACAACAAAAAGCAAAGTAAAGGAAATGTGGAGCATGCATACTTCATTCTAGGTCGTCAGCTCTTAACATGGCCTGCCACAGTGCCCCACAAAGAAGTCTCCACATGCTTTGGATCTGGTTGCCTGGTCACCAGGCAATTTCCACCCATCAGATATTCTGTGAACAGTGCTATCAAGAAGAATATGCCCAAATCCAGTTACTGGGAATGAATATTCTCTACTTGCGCATACTGCTTGTGATCCCTATCCTCTTTCTTGGAGTATTAAGACATTCAAGAAGCTAAGGACCAAACTCTGGGCCTCAAGATAACCCCTGTTCAATACCGTGTGTAACATCACCTATTGTACAATGCCTGTGTAGCATTCACAAGGCCCTGCGTTCAACCGCCAGCACTCAAAACAATGACCTTACAGAGCAAGGAAAAAAATGAAAACTTCTTTGGGGCTATATTTTCATTCTTTTCCTCTTTCCTTCCCTCCCTTACTCTATTTCTACATTTAACAATCCTGTTTTAGGCTACAAAGCAGCACTAATAAGTAGAAATGCAATATAAGCCATCTAAAACTTTCTAGTAGCCACATTTAAAAAGAGAAAAAGAAACAGAAGAAAATAATGTTTTTATTTAGCCCTTGAGATTCTAAATGTTCTCACATCTCAACATTTGCTCAATGTAAAAAATTATCACAGACATATTTTACATTCTTTTGTAGTAGGTCTGGAATATAGTATTATTTTCTATGTACTATGCATCTCAATTTAGATTAGTTGGGGCCAGGGATTTATCTCAGTGGTGCATCGCCTCTGTGGCAAGTGTGAGGCGCTGAGTTCAATTCCCAGTATCCCCCCCCAAAAACCCAAACCAAACAAACAAAAAGGTTCAATTTAGAGTAGTCCCAAATAGCCCCATGTGGCCAACAGTTGCCATATTGAACAATGCCTATCTAGAGATTAAAAAATGACTGTTCTCAGACTTCTCAAAGGTATCTCCATGCATGGCAAGGTAATATTTTGAGATAAAAATAAAAGATTTTTCTTCCTCAAGAGTTTCTCCTTCTTGAACTTTATTCCTCCTTCCCTCCTTCCATTGAGTTCTTGTTACTTATTACCTCCAGGGCAAAAAAGACAAGTTTAGCTGGCTTGGTGGTGCACATTTGCGATCCCAGCACTCTGGGAGGCTCAGGTAAGAGGACTGCAGGGAGTTTCAAGGCCAGCCTGCGCTACATAGGTTGCATTGGTTTTGTTTTTTGAGACAGGGCCTCACTATGTGGCTGAGGCTGGCCTGGAACTCTCTGCAATGTTCCTGCCTCAGCTTTCTGAGTGCTGGGATTACAGGTGTGTACCACCATACTCAGCTGCTTGGGCTACATAGGGAGTTCAAGGCTAGCCTGAACTACGTATCAAGACCCTGTCTCCAAAACAAGTGTAGAACAAAGCCTATACATGTATGTATACATATATAAAAACATGTCTATATATTCATAGATACATGTATGTGTATATATGATTTTAAAATATATACTGAGGACTAAACCCAGGGTCTTCACACAAAGCTACATCTCTGACCCTTTCTGATGTTTTATTTCGAGACAGGATAAGTTGCCTAGGCTGGGCTCATACTTGTGATTCTTCCTGCCTCAGCATCCTAGAGATCTGGAATTTGCAGAGGTGCACTATCCCACCTGTTGTGACATACAATTATTTATAATTATTTTTGATTCACAGAAAAGAACATGGTCTCGAAATTCTAGCTTTCAGAGTGGTTTTCTGAGAAGAAAAGGGTTTTTTGAACTAAAGGCAAAACACCCCAAAGAAGTCATAGTTATACATTTTTGGTTTTGCTTCTTTTTTTCAGTTTTTTAGCCATGTGTTCCAGACTGACTTGGAATTCACTATGTTGCCAAGGCTGGCTTCAAACTAACAGCAATCCCCTGCCTAAGCCTCCTGAGTGCTGGGATTACAGGCGTGTGCCACGACGCCCAGGATAAACCTGAAGGATTGAAAGCATTCAATTTTAACAATGAAAAGCAGAGGAAAACATGATACAAGATACTCTAGAGTGGTTTTCTCACTTCAAGACAAATAAAAGCTCTCTCCAACCAATGGAAAGAAGAATTAGAGAAGATGTAACAGATGTGGAGAACTTTGAGAAACGTCTTGCTTAACTGTTCCACTGCCTCAGAAGGACCCTGGGAGTCAGGATATGCAGAACAGAAATCTTACAACTGAAGGAATACCTAGGGCTGAAGGGACCATTGCGTGACTCTTCCGGGTGCAATCTCTCATCCAGCCTGGTGCTCAGTGGAGAGCGGCCGTGCTGGGGAAAGGTCCAGAACAGGTAATGACAATTCTGTTAGTAAAATATAGATTAGATGGGAGTGTGTTTTGAGAAAGGAAAGGACCTGGTAATAGTTGAGGCCCAAGGGAAGATAAACTAAAGCTGTATGAAGAAAGCAAGGAATGCGCATGTCTGCAGCACATATCCTGAAACTGAACAAATCTGGGCTGATCTTTACAATACTGACTAACTAGATCCAGGTAACTACATGAACTTAAGGGTGAGGTGGCTGAGTGTAGTGACAGACACCTATATTCCCAGCCCTCTCCGTGGCTGAGGCATGAGCATTGCAAGTTTGAGCCCATTCTTGGCAAGTTAGTGAGACCCTATCTGAAAAAAAAAAAAGGCAAAAGGAAGAATGAGTGATGATAATAGTCAAGCCTTGGGAAACCAGGTAGGTAGATGCTAATAGTATTAGCTAGGTTAGAAAACAAAAAAAAAAAATACGTTTCTTAGGGAAAAGTATGCCCAAGACAAGACCTCAGTGTGAGGTGCCTGTGGTACATTTGGGTAAAGATGTCCCAAAGACAAAGTAAGATATATGGCCCTGCACATTAAGAAACAAGTAGGGGTTTAGAGTAAGGAATTTTTAAATTGTCATTCTTAGAAGAATTATGGCCATAGGAATATATATAATCACCCAGGAGAAGAGTGTGGAGGAAAACGAAAGTAGATTTCCTTTGGAACTCAGGGAAGCACCACCTTTGAAGCATGGGTAACATGGGTGCACAAGATTTTAAATGATAAAGGCGAGGACCCTGTGGTTTATATTTATTGATATATTTTTTGCACCCCTAGCATAACCTTATAGAATGTGCTTAATAAATAATTGTGGGGAACTTCCAAGAGAATGATGGAGAGCTAAGCAACAACTCAGCCTCTCCAGGATTCACAATCCTTAGTGACATTAACAATACATAGGAAAATAACAACTTGGAGGAGGAAAAAAAAAAGACACAGAGAGAGAAGTAGGTCCCTGGGAACCAGGAGGAATCTGACAGAGAAACTAAAATCTACAGAGAAACTCAAGAGGCAGAACACAACATGGAGAAGGGACAGGACAATCTGAACTTTCTCCCTGGTCCCTGGCTTATGGCTTACATGAGACCAAATCTACAGAGACAAAGTAAAAGCTGGGCACTCTGGGAGGCTTCAGGGAGAAAGGCAGTGGAGGAATGGACAAGCGGATGCTGTGAGCTGCAGCGAGAGCACAGGACTCTGCCCCCACATGAGTCCTTCAACAGGCAACAGCTGGTGACTCCAGTCCAAGGGTCTGCCACATCCCCTGGAGAGAGTGGTCTGATGACATTCTGGGGAAGGGTTGATTGTTTGAACTGGGGACTCAAACAGCCACAGCACAGCTTCCATTCAGGACTACCAGTGTTAGGTTCCCACAGTGACTGGGTGAGAGACAGCCAAGGTAGACAGCTGTGGTCAGGAAGCTACAGTCAGTCTGGAAAGAGAACCCCTGCAGGGTTTGAGCTAAAGGACACAGGCTTTGCTCCCATAGCCAAAGGCCAGGCTCAGCCTGAATTGCTCTGGATTTGATGGTCCCAAGCCCTGTCCTGATCCTACTGCCTGCTGGTGCCTGCATCCAGCAAAGACCTGGAGTCGACCTGCCTTCTTTATCTACCAGTGTGAGCAGGAGCATGTCTGGATTGGGACACTACCCCAAAACTGTAGACTATTGAAGAAAACTGCATGTTTAAAATCACAGAGAAATTTTTTGTTTGCTTTAGCATTTTTTCTTTTGTGTGTGTGTGGTTGTTTCTGTTTTTTGTTTGTTTTGGGTTTTGTGGGTGTATGCGTTGTTTTTAGTTTTGTTTCTGTTTTCCTCCTAATTCCTCCTCTCTTCACCAGTTTATTGGGCATTGGGAGGTATTCTTTGTTCTTCTTCCTTGCTTATTTCTTTATCCTACTTCTTTCTTCTCTTTCCTTTTCCTCTTTTAATTTTTCTCCCTTTAATTCTTCCTCATTTCCACCCTCAACATAATTTCTTTTTTCTCCTTTTCTTTTAACTTCTATTTCTCATCAGTTTTTCCCTTACCTTTACCCACTCTATAAAGATCCTTCTACTCCCCAATAGGATCCTTTGTACCACTTCTCTCTTTTCCTTCTCATAGTCTCATGCTTTATAGTTTCAAATTCTTCCTCTTGCATTCTCCATTCCCAAACCCCATATGTCTAATAGTATATCTATAAAGTTTTATTAATCATCTGATCTCTGTAAATGACTGTTGAATTTCTTTCTCTGATTAGCAGAAATATAGCTGTTGCATTTGGTACATATTAGCTGTAAGACAGTACCTGAATTTTTACATCATAATTGTGGAATTCTTTTCTACAGTTAAGGGTGGTACATAATTGATGCTTATGGTATATTAATCCATAACTTATCTTGGACGATAATACTGTAGCTGATTTGCTTGATATTACCATGGTCACATAAATGTCACTGCTTCTCTGTAAGTCAATACTCAGATTACCTTAGTGACATTAACAATACTAGAGTACATTCCCAGGGAGCTTGGTTGTTGGGCTAATTACACTACATCCTCCCTTTCAAAATTAACCAAGGTGGTCAGATCTTGGGGCTGATGCAAAGGACTATAGCTAGTCATGTCCAAAGTACATCACAGAAAAGCAATGAAAGAGATCTTTGTACTAGCCAAGAAGTCTTTACATTATGAACAGCCATGAACCTCATCATGAGCGCATGCACACACACACACACACACACACACACACACACAAATGAACAAACAGGCAATAGAAACGTGAGAAGACAGGGCAACAAAAAACCTCCCCAAACTCCCACCTCCTCCAAAGCCAAGCCAGAGGGCACCAAATGGCAGAATATCATAGGCCACACACCCAGATTACTTGGAAGGATAACAGAGGAGGTTAGAAAACAGATCAAAGTGGTACTGAGCAGGATCACAGAAGATGTAATTAACAGATAATGGAAGTAATAACCAACATGATCCAGGAGTTTTCAGAAGACACTACTAAGAAGCTAGATAAACTAAACAAAACAATACAAAACATGACTGATCAGTATCACTGGAGGAAAGACAGCTTCTTTTAAAAAAAAAAATATATATATACATATATATATATACATATATGTGTGTGTATACATGTATGTATTTGAGACAGAGTCTCACTATGTAGTTCAGGCTGGCCTTGAATTCACTATGTAGCCCAAAGATGGCCTTGAACGTGAGGTGATCCTGCTGCCTCAGCCACCTCAGTGCTGGGATTACAGGTGTGCAACACCACGCCTGACCTGGATAACCTCTTTAAGAAACAGTGCTGGAAAAACTGGCTATACGCATGCCAAAGATTGGACTCAGACCCATATCTTTTATTATGCACAAACTAAAATCAAAGTGGGTCAAAGATAATATTAAAACAAACAATCTTCTGGAAGATACAATAGATAAAACTCTCAAAGGCATCAGTGTAGACACTTTCTGAATATAATCCTAGTTGCACAAGAAATAAAACTGAAATCAACAAAAGAAATCATATCAAGTTAAAAAGCTTCTGCACAGCAAAGGAAACCACCAATACAATGAAGAGGCATTCTACTGAATGGGGAAAACTGTCATTAGGTATATCTCAAAGGACTAATATCTAGTATATATTAAAAAAAAACTCACAAAAATCAGATCCCTCCCAAATTTAAAGAACAAATAAAAAATGGGCATCTGAAATGAATAGCCACTTCTTGGATGAAGAAGTACAAACCACCAATAAATACATGGAAAATGTTCTATGCCACTGGCCATTTGAAAAATGCAAATTAAAACAACATTGAATTCCATCTCATCCAGAAAGAACAGCTATCATCAAGAAAACAACCAATAAAAATACTGATGAGGCTGTGGGGTAAAAGGAATACTTCATTGTTGGTGGGAGTGTAGTCACTGTTGAAATCAGTATGGAGATTCCTCATAAAACTGAAATTAAGAGAGTCCATTTGGTCCAGGTATTCCCTTTCTAGGTATATTCCCCAAAGAGTTAAAGGCATTCTGTCACAGTAATGTATGCATTCTCAGGTTTATAGCAGCACAATTCATAATAGCTGCATACTGGAAAGGACCTATATGTCCATCAATAAGTGAATGGATAAAGAGAACCTGGTATTTATACCCAGTGGAGATTATCTGCCATTAATAAGGATAAACTTGAATTATTTGTAGGAAAATGGATGTACCTTGAGACCATAATGTTAAGTGAAATAAATTAGATACACAATTTTAAATATAACATAGTTTCTCTTATAGGAGAAACCTAATATATAAACAAATTACAAAATAAAAGATAGATAATGGTTAAAAAAAGAAAGGGGAAAAAAGTTACTGTAATCTAGCATTGATAATGTACCTAAAATGTACCTTTATTTAATAAAATTTGTTATGTGTTTTATATGGTTTTTGGCCTTTTAGTCCAGCTGTTCATTTGTATTTATGATAATTAACTTGGTAAGGATGTATAAGATAAATAAATGAATCTGATGCTGGCAAACAATTTTTCAATGAGCAGGCGGAAAGAAAAGGGAAAAAAAAGAATTGAGTTTCTATATGTACGTGTACAATTTCCCACCATGAATGTGATCATTATGTACTACAAAAATGTACTAATGAATATTTTGAAAAACATAATTGTGTAATAAATGAATGGGCACAAAATGAAATTGCAAGTGTGTGGATGCCTTGCTTCATTCCAACCAAATCCTACAAGCAAGAGATGACCTCAAGACAGAATTGGCTGGAAGGCAAGCCTAGTATAAATGAATGAGAGAAAGAATAAAAGAGAGAAAGAAAGAAAGAAAAGCAAGCTTTGCTAACAGAAGCACCTTGCCTGTGGCTGGCCATCTGAATTTATTGAAAAGTCCTATTATTTAGAACACTGCAAGTCTGAAAAAGTCAAGAGATCTGTACTCCAAATGACAGTAACATTTGTGGCAGTGATATTAGCATGTCTGAGGCTTGTTTAGCAACATCAGTTTAGAATTCCCTGCATCCCACAGAGATGAGCCATATTCACAGGTGACTTTACAGACAGTGTCTCCTCATGAAATCTACTGTCCAAATTGCTCCCAGGTCAGGACTGTTAAGCTAAGGCAGTTTGCAGGTAGGCAAGAGAAAAGAGACCCAAATGAAAATATTAAATCCTTTAGATGTCAAGAGTATATGGAAACAAGACCTTTGGATGAGTTTGAGGATGTTAACTTGATCAGAGGTGAGTAGGCTTCATGTCTGCTGAATTTTTAAAGGAGTCATATTGCTGAAGAGATCACAAGCCTGGCTATTCCTGCCTGAGCATGTGATAGCCTGTGAGGCAATCCATGGTCCCCTGCTATAACACATAAGGGATATTTTCCCAGAGTGTAAAAATAAGGATTTTACTCCACTTCCAGAATAAGGAGTCCTTATACTCCTGACACATGACAAGTAGTGAGGGCCAGTGACTGTTACACGCATGTTTGTGGTACGGGGGGTTGAATTTAAGGCCTTTGCATTGAGCTACATGCCTAGCCTTATTTTTGAGGCAAGGTCTTGCCAAGTTGCCCAACCTGGGCTTGAATTCATGATCCTCATGCCTTGGTCTCCCAGAGTGCTGGTATTACAGAAATGTACCACCATGCCCTCTCCCTCTCTTCTGCTCTTTCAAAATGAGAATTTCACTGCAGATTTCTTGCTTCTTCTCATATCATCACCTGATGAATATGGGGAGGGTAATTCCTTGCTTTTAAGTTTTTAGAGGACTGCTTAGACTTGAGGCCGATTGGTGAGACTAGATGAGACACTGGGACTGTCTTCCTTGAGAGGATGGTGTATGTCTTGGATGTTCTGGGAAGAAAGATGTGTATAGATGTTAGGTAGAAAATGAGCAGTGTTGGACACAGGTGAGGGTACTCACCAGATGTAGACAAACGGGAAGATACTGATGATCTCAGTGAAAATAGTTAAGTAGAGAAGCTAATTAAGATGCAAATGGGGCTGGGGATATAGCTCAGTGGAATAAGCGCTTGCCAGGGTCCTGAGTTCGATCCCCAGTACCGCAAAAAAAAAAAAAAAAAAAAAAAGAAGTTACGATTTTAAGATGCAAATGAAAGTCACAGATTTAAGACTTTGGCAATGGAGGGAACACATTGATCATCACATCTTTGCACTCAGAAGATTTCTTGGTAATGGTAATTCATTTAGTTTTACCTCTCAGGAATTGTCTATGTTCAATTTTTACCCCTAGGAATGACTGTGTTCCCTCTGGGATAAAGAAAAAGATGAATCCAGACCTTTTGCTTTCCAGAAACCAAGGCTATTAGAAATGACTCCACAGAAAAGGTGGTGGTGCAGGTTTGAAAGCTAAAGATCAAAAGCCACTATTTAATGGACCAGGTAACAGAAAGCTACACTGCCAGGTTCCCCTCTGTGATTACTGCTAAGTTTTTAGCCTCCTTCGGAGAGATCTAAAGCCAGACTTTTTCAATGGTGACCGAGGAGGAAAGGGTACCACACAGCAATTAAATGTGTCATATTTTTAAATAATTGAAAAGAGACATAGAAGCTACACCTAGAACTTCTATGCTTGAGAAGGATCTTATGATGTTACTTCAGGAGCCGCATCTAATTCACTCGTAAGTAGGCTACAGGAAATAAAGAGGGTGAAAAAGAAAAGGTCAACTGTCTTAAATTTAGGGAAATGTCCTTTCAATTAAGGGCTGAAGATAGCTCAGTGTTGTTAATGATGAGTAAGCCAAAAAAAAAAAGCCCCAAGGTGCTCTCTTCTGATAAGACACAAAAACAGAAATGAGGAAAAAGCGAGTAACAGTAGTGAACCATAGATCCTACTGTTCTTACTTTCAGTGGTGTAAAACCATCATCAACAACAGATATGAAGGAAAAATTTAACATATAACCCTTTCCAAAAAGCCTTACCTCTAAATCCCAGCTACAAATGATTCCCCTCCCCAAAGCATTGAATGCTTTTAAAGGCGAGCCATCTGCTGATGTCAATTTCCACACAAGTAGCCCTGAGGAGGAGGGGCTGACACCTACCGCAGGGCACAGAGTACAATCTCTGAAAGCCCACTGTGCAAACTGCGTTGCAGAACTGATGAGGGACCTGCTGAAACAGCCTGCGGCTTGCAGGCTCCCTGTGTGTTCTGCCTTCCATCATTTTCTTCTTTCTCTGGAAGGCAGCCATAAGAACCGTGTTGTTTATCTTCTCCACCTATAACCCAAGGAAAAGAAGAACTCAAAAAGAGACTAGAAAACAGTTACTTAAATTGCTTGTTTAAAATATAAAGGTGATGGTTGGGCATGTTGGTGCGTGCCTGTAATCCTAGTACTTGGGAAGCTGAAGCAGGGAGATCGCTGTGAGTTCAAGGCCAGTCTGTGCTACAAAGCCATACCCTGACTCAAAGAGACAAAAAAAAAAAAGATGCTCATATGCATACTGCATCCTATTTTATACTAAATTCACTTTTCATATGAAAGTGCATAAGATTCTCTTCTGCCTTAATCTTCGTTTGACTTCTAGCTCTTCAAAATTCTCTGATGCTTCTTCAGTAAATTCATTTAATAAAAATTCACTGAGCAATCACTATATGCCAGGCACCAATAACGAAATGGTTAATAGCAGTGTCTGCCCTCTTAACCACTTACCAGTCCAATTATTTAAATACAAGATGACCAAAATTTGCATATTTTTCATTAATTTTTATAAGATATGAATGATCATTTTATCAAATGTATTCAATCTATAACTTTTTTGTGTATACCTTTATAACCTGCAAGCCACATTTTTCAAACTGTTTCCTTTGGTCCAGAAGTTCTGGTGTCAGTCTTGCTTGGTATCGTAGTAGTGGGATCTTTACTTCATTCATTTCATCTTGGGGTTTTCCTTGCTGATCAGTCCATTGTCCTAAAAATGAGTAACACAAAACTTTTGTCTCAGGGCTCCATAAACAGAAAGAAGTTTTGAAAGAAAGCAGTTTCTGGAAATTTGGAGAAAGAGATTGGCAGTTTTAAAGCATCTGCCTCTTGTTCAGGACTTGCGAGGAGAGCTACAGCACAACCGAAGTCGCAGGGTAAAACGGAGGGCAATGTATTTGTCCATGGATGACGTGGATCACGAGGCTGGGGGGATTGGAGAGAAAGCACTGTGTGTACTCCTTCCACTACAACCAATACTGTCACGGTGACCTGATTCTGTTACAGGAAGTGTGTGCTCTTTCTTACCAGGAGGACTCTCAGCACAAAAGAGACAGGTATAAGAAAACATGAAGAAATGATGGAAACCAACAGGACATTTGTACGACACTGCAAAATCTTCAGCGTTCACACGTCTATTTCATTTGATTGTCAAAGCACTGCCCTGAGATAATTGACCTGATTTCATAAATAACAAAATTAAAATTCAGAGAAAGTAACTTGCCCAATACCCCAAAGCCTAAGTGAAGATTTCATATTATAAACTTGGCTTTCACTAGTGCTTTCTGTATAGAGACAGGACCAAGTATAGTTCTGGGTACATGTTTCACTCATGTAAGACCCAAGCAAGCAGAGCAAATTTCGGAGACTAGGAACCTATGGGGGCCTTCTTTTCTCCCTCTCCCCTTCCTTCCTCCCCCCCCCCTTTTTTTTTTTGTCTTTTTGAGACAGGGTCTTGCTATGCACTTCAGGCTGGCCTTGAATTCACTTTATAGCCCAGACTGGCCTTGAACTCACAGTGCTCCTCCTGCTTTGACCTCCTGAGTGCTGGGATTACAGGGGTGCATGCACCACCACACCTGGCTCTTTCCCCTAGTTTTTCCTTTCTTCCTTCTCTCCTTCATAAAATTCAATGGATAACCTGCTTTTGTTCAAGTTAAGTTCCTAACTAGACACATACAGGTGGAGAAATGGAACTCCTCCCTCAATAAAAACTTTGCTTCAGTTTATTTTTCATTTGGCTTAAAATCAAATATACTAAAATGACCCAATTCCCAGTGCACTATCCCATTGAAAGGGCTCAAGGTAACCACAAAAGGTCCCTTCACTAAAGTTCCGAGTTGTCAATCTGAGAAAGCAAGACTGGCCAAAGTACCATAGCAGGGGAGCTCTGAAGCCAGAAAACTTCCAAGGAAAAGACCACAGATTAAATGTGGAGACCAAGAGCTCACCTTAATAAGGTGTAATATTAAGGTTCAGTTCCCTCAAGTTCAACAAACATTCACCAAGTTCTTATGACACATCATGACCTGGAGTGGGCCCTGGCATCCAAAGATCCACAAACTTCTGTGGCCAGCAGTGCTCACCAAAAAGGATTAAAAGAATAGCACAAAGGGGAGGGAGTGTAAGACCTAACTTCTACTCATCGTAAACTTTTACTGATGAGTATCTGATGTTCCCTCCAATAACTGTACTTCGAAATTATCCGTTGTGTTTGTACTCCAAATATTAGCTGAGAGGGTCAGTTTGTATGAAGATCTGAAACATTGCTGTGAAATAATATACTTCTTAAATATCAAAAATGCTATTTTTTTCAATGCTAGGGACCAAATTTAGGACTTTGCCCATGCTAGACCAGTGCTCTACCACTGAAACACCATCTTGCAGAGGAGCCAGGGGCTCACCTGGCTTTAGAGTGCCAGTTGTTGAGATAGTGGGTCAACCTTACAAATGAGTTGAAAGTGATGCTACCGGCTTTATAGACCAATATTTCTTTGTCTTCTGCTCTCCTGAACTGAAACTAGTGTCAGTTTAAATAACTGCATTTATTACCTTTCAAAAGCTAAGTGGAAATAATAATCTTGGTTGTCATGCTTGTAGAATGTTTTTATCCGTGTTTTTTTGGTCACTGGGCTTTCTGTGAAATGTGGATACAACATGTATTGCAAATTTGCACTCACTTTGATGATTTCTTCCTGATTTGTTTTTACAGATGCATGAAAAGAAAAAGGCCCTATGAAATTTTGCATCTGAGTTTTCAAACCTCTTCTAAGTCCATTCTCCACATTACAACAAGGGAACTTACTAAACATGTTTGATCCTTTTTTTTTTAATCTTTTCCTAAAATTCTCTCACTTGTTTTCTTTACCTGGCTAACAGCTCCTTATGATTCAGTTCTCTGTTTAGGGCAGCTCCTGTGAGAAGCCTTCTCCCGACCTCCCAGGTCTAGGTGAGGTGCTTCTCCTAAATGCTTCCAGAGTACTTTCACACCGCTCCGTCCTACCTCCCCTGCTTGCTGCCTGTCAGTATCCCCGACGAGACTCTGGGCAGGGACAGGGTCCACCTTTTCCATCCCCAGTACCTCGCACAACACTTGGCACATATCATAGGTGCAGTCTGCAATAGTTGAATGAGTGAAATAATCCCGTTTCCCAAGGGGGCGTTTTAAATAGTATAATTTCCTGGTTGGCTCTAGGGCTCTGCGCTAAAGCTCTGTCCAGACTCAAATTCCCAGTTATCCCAGTGCATTTAACTGCAAATGAACAGGGGATACTTCAGTGTACTTTATGGTACCAATGAATACTTTTGTTGATGACAGGGCTCAAAGTAAGAAATTTTACTTAGGGCTCCTAATGATGCCATCAATCAGTCAATCACTCACTCACTCACTCATTGAAGAAATAAGTGATATGTGTCTATACTTGAATGCTCACTTTGCAGAATTAGGTGCGTATTTTTCCCTCATGCCTTGGGCTTAGGTTTTACTCTAAGTTTTCCATACAAAAGCCTTTTAGGCAACTCAGGTCCATCAGTTAGTCTGTCTGTCTGACAGTCTCTCTCCCTCCTTTCGTCCCTTTGTGTGTGTGTTTCATTTGTTAATAAATAACTCTGACAATAGAAAGGGAACCTAAAACTGGCTCATAAAAGCTTATGGCCTAACACGGAAGTAGATGGCTTGCTCTAGTCTTTCCTGGTCTATCTCTGATCCACACATTATGAGCACGCTCACACCCAAAGGAAGCACAGCTGGGAGAGCTGACTTTCTACATGTCCAGGAAGTTACGCACCTGAGAAATTCCTAAGGCCTTGCTTCTTTTTTCTTGCAATTTTCTCCTGAACGTCACATAGCATTTGTTCAATGTTCATAATCACCTCAATGCAGGCAGCCCGGGCTCCTTTAATCTCCAATTTTGCCTCTTCCACACTGATAATTTCTGAAATGGACACACTTGAGGTTGTTTGAAGGTGAGACAAAAATTCATGTTCCTTTTCCCCAAGGTACAGAATGTGATTATTCTCAATGATGTGGTGGTCCTGGGAGGTCAGTATCTTTTGGATCCATGCCTCAGCCTCATAATTCTCTTCCTGTCTGAATCCCTGAAGATCAATTCTAGGGCATCCATTTTTAAATCCATTTTCTCTTTGTTCCTCTCTGGTCCACTGGTGAGAGACTAAAAAACAGTTATTATAAGCAACCATGAAAAGGTAGGGTTTGTTTGTTTGTTTGCAGTATTAGGGGTTGAACCCAGAGCCTTCACACTGAGCCATACTCTGGGCCTTTTTTATTTTTTGAGACAGGGTCTTGCTAAGACACTAAGTCTCTGAGGTTGGGCTTGAACTTTTGATCCTCCTGCTTCAGCCTCCCAGAAGGATATGATTATAGGCATGTACCACTGTGCCTGGCTAGTGGTAGATTTTTTAAATGGTGCAGAAGAAGCACCCAAGGATATTATCTGTTCATAGCAGCAGCTACAATTAAATATCTATCTCTAAAGGAGGCATTGGATACAAAAGGGGTCTACATGTATAGCTTATAGCCCCTTACAGAATTTAGCTTGTAAGGGGTTGGTTTTATCACATCTGTCTTCTGCTGTGTAACATCTGTCAATTCACAGATAAATTCATCTCATAATCTCATCCTGGATATTAATGAAGTATTATTTGCTGGGAATGGGAGTTATCTTAACCTATTGCTACTAGTAGGTTTAAAGTCAAACATCTCTGAAAGCTAAAGATCTTAATGAGTGAAAAAAATTTTAAAACCAAACATGACTTTCTAATATAAATAACATATTTATTATTGGAAAGTTAAAAAATTATCAAAGTATACTAAAAGCAAGAAATACTTTTAATTCCACTACCCAGGATTCCTTACTGTATCTTCTCTGTGTGTGACAGGATATATAGCCCAGCCTGCTGTTTAGAGGGTGGCATTGGGAAGCCCCCGTCACCATCTGCACAACAAGCATTTGCTGCTTATGTCCCAGCACAAAAGGATTGGGGACCTGATTTGAACCATCCAGACCTACCTTGCACAAGAAGTAGAGAACAAAATCACTGATGAAACCCTGAAAACTGAAATCGCACTCAGATTTGGAAAAAAAAAAAGAGGACAATGGATTAGTTGAGAGGGAAGTAATAAATGATGCAAGATTTAGAACACATGAGGAACTCCCTTGAATCACTAAGAAAAAGAAGAAAACCAGTCACCAGTTTCCAGTCTCTTCTTTCACAAACAAGGAGACACAAACGGCTCCTATATAAATGAAAAGGTGATTATCTTTATTAGAAATCAGAGTAATAAAAAAAATCACCCACCAGGATGGCAAAAATTCCTCAGTGTAATAATATCAAGTGTTGGGAAGGGTGCAGGGTAACTGAAACTCCTATGTTCACAATCAGTATAAAATGAAAAAAATCACTGTATTATTTAAAGAAACTTTTGCACTTGTATCAGAAGACTACAAGAATGTTCACAGTCTTATTGGCAATAGCAAAAAACTGGAAGTAATCTCACGTCCTTCAGTAACAGAGTAGTGAAAAGAAAAGAGCTTTACAGGGATCGATCTCAGAAACATAATCTCAGATACATATTTTGAGGAGGAAAAGTAAGTTGAGCATGAACTTTGTTTTTCTAGGCATTATTCCAAGGTCTTACAAGTATTATTTTGTTCCAGCCTCGAAACTCTAGAAGTACAGTTAGTAGCCCCACAAATGAGACGAGTTAAGACTCAGAGAGTCAATAAGTAACTTGCCCAGGGTTATAGGGCACAAGTTAGTGGTGGCCACAAAGCTTTTTGAGATGCTTTCGCTATGTAGCTCAGGCTGGTCTTGAACTCTCAGTGACCCTCCTGTTTCAGACTTCCCAGTGCTGGGATTACAAGCACGCACCACCACGACCAGCTAAAACACATTTAATTTTAACTGTTTGTTTGTTTGTTTGTTTGTTTGGACAGGGTCTCAGTGTGTAGCCTAGGCTGGTCTTGAACTTTCAGAAATCTTTTTGCCTCAATTTTCTGAGTGCTGGGATCACAGGCATGTGTCACGACAGTGAGCTCAATTTTAACTACTAGCTAAATATTTCTTTGGGTTTTTTGTGGGGGTTCTTTTTGAGACAGGGTCTCTCTATGCAGTTCAGGCTGGCCTTGAGCTCACTTTGTCACCCAGGTTGGCCTCGAACTCACAACGATCCTCCTGCCTCAGCCTCCCGAGAGCTGGGATTACAGGTGTGCATCTCCGTCCCCAGCTATAACTAAATATTTCCAATGAAAAAATGCTTCTCTGCTTTCTTAGTTTAATCTTCATAACTTGAGATAATCATCATTTATTATGTCAGTTCTTGGCCCATGCTAATTCCTTTATAGATGTCCTCAAGAATCACTATCATACGTAGTGAAGCTTGTCCTATGATTCAGATTAATGACATACAGACTCTTATATGTCCCTTTTCTGTTTGTGGGTTCACCTAAAACTCCTTCTCCTACCTAGCCACTCTGTATTCCTTATAGTCCCCCAGAAATGTCCTGCATTTGTTTGCTCCTGCAGGTTTCTCCATCTTGGGTGCTGCCTTCCACAAACACACACTGCTGGTCACCGGAAATCCTGCCATCCTCAAAGCCCAACTTACAGTCATTCTCTTCTGTGAAGCCACTCTCTTTCTGTCAGAAGGGATCTCTGTCTCCTCTAGCCACTGGGGAGTTTGTCCATCTTCTCCTTCATTATCGGTGCCCTGGTGTTTGTTTTGTGTTTTGTAGTTTATAGAATATGTTTACACACGTAACCTCCAATATCCTCCTCATCATCACCTTACAGACAGGCTCAAAAGAGGTGCAACCCCAAGTCAGAACTCTTTAACATGTCCCCTCTTTGCTGCCAGCACTGGTGAGTCATTGAAGATTCCACCTCAGTCCTCTCCAATTCCACTAAGGGAAGGAAATTATGAAGCAAAGGTAACTCTTCAGGAGCCCCCAACAGCCAGGACTGGCTTAACCCAGTGATCCCAAACCTAGTTCAGCCACAAAATTGATTAGGGGGCACATAGAAACTGCCTTGGACTAAACCCAGAGTTCTTGAATCACAATCCCTAGAAGTGCAGCCTGTCACCCTTCTCTGTTTTAAAGTTTGCATCATGTTCCCAGTGATTACTTAGGTTTGAGTTAACAACCCATGTGTCTAATATTACTGAGATGTGTTTTCTATCTGTGAATGAACAAATTACCCACATTATTGATTATCTATTGCAATTTAGCTTCTCTCTGTTGATATCATGAAATGAGACTGAGCAAGAAGAGAATCATGGTCAGGAATTTGGTACCCTAGCAGACGCACAATAAACTAACTGCCTTATTTCTTATTGTGCCCTGCATTAGTTCAGATGTGCCTGTGGTGGGGGCTCTACTTCTAGACCTGTGAATTTCTTACTCACCACTGTGACTGTGGAGATCCAACATCTTGGAATTCTTGGTCATTTCAGCACTAAAAGCCTATAATAAGCAAAACAGAGCACAGAGTCATAAGCAGGGGTTATAACCATTGTAACCTAAAGCAATCTCTCTCTCACTCCACCCACACACACTACCTGTAGTGCCCACTCCCAACATCACAATCTAAGGTAGCCTGGAGAGCCCGAGGGAGAAGCAAGTGCAACACCACCAACTATTAGAACATCGATGGAAAACAAGTGCAGGGAAAATGGGAAGAAAACTAGAAGCTGACATAAAAAAAGAAGACTGTACATTCCAAGGCAAAATATGATTATTCATTCATTCATTCAACAGCTATTTCAGACACCGTTACATCTGAATTAAGACTGTGGATATGTCATTGACGAAGACAAATATTGGCAGTGGTTCTTGGAATTAATAAATAAAAATTCATTTCTAAATATTATATGCTCACCAAATGTTGTAGAATGAATAAGTGATCTGTTTTATACAAGCTAATTCTTGCAAAGTACTTAAAAATGTAACCATTATGTAGTAAGCATTTATCTATGTTCACTAAGGTAATTATTATTGCATGAAAGTCTACAGGAAAAGATTTGTGCATATTTCCATGCACCCCTTCACATAATATCTATGTGAAATAAGTCGTCTCTTCTAGGATTTGGAACCATCTCTCACTGTCTTCCTTGTTCAAAGTTGGTACAACTGGTAGTAATTATTTTATTCAACAGATAGTTATTATTGGAGCAAAAACCAGATATTGCTTTGTATCTCAGCTTTTAACAATGATGTTTCTTAATTTACAAGATATTTTCTTCATAAATTGTATTTGCAGCTGCGGTTTCCAGACCAAAAAGCCCTTGATCTTACCATATTTAGTTGCCTGGAGAGGTTATGATAGGATACTTTCCTGCTCTACCAAGAAATAAAACAGATGAAGTAACATCATCCACTGATAAATAGACTAATAATAGTTGCCATACACAGTGGATAAAAATTAGCTTTCTCTAGAAAGTCATTTTAAAAGTCAGGATGTATGGGGTGGTGATGTATGCCTGTACTACCAGCATCTGGGAAGATGAGGCAGGAAGATTGCCACAAGTTTCAGGCCAGCCTGGGCTACATAGTGAGTTTTAAAAAATAACCTGAACTACATAGTGAGCCCTGTCTAAAAAAAATCAGGATGTATTACACAGATAGAAAATAACTAGGTAAGACTTTCAAATGGGAAGGACGGATAACTAATTTAACCACTGGTAATAACTCTGAGAAAGAATGTGTGAATAACAAGCAGGAGGTCTTCAAGGAGCTTGGAAAAGTAGAGCTAAAGGGCAAGAATTTGGCAGTTTTTCAGCTCTGCCCACTAGCAAGCAGTACCTGATCTGAGAGATGTCAGTATTGCTTCCTAAAGAGGTGTTCTTTGCTCTGAGGTGTTGTGTCTGGTCCAACGTAGATAAGGAATACATCTTTAAATAACCATCCACTCCATTTCCCAGATACTCAGCTCCAGCCAAGACCCTTACCTCATGAAATACTGGTGAACACAAGTATCTCAGCCAGCTAGGGAATTATTTATTCACTTCCGGATTGGAAAGTATGAGTGTCTGAATATAAATATCACTTAGTTGTGAGTTGAATGTGAGCTGAACTTTTCAAGTCAGGTCAACTCTGGTTGTCTTACTAATATATCTTCTGGAATGTAGGAACTCTGCCAAAGTAACATCACCATGAGGACCTGTGTAAGTTGCCCTCTGATCTTTCTGTACTCATATCTTCCACGGCAAGACTTATTAGGAAGAAAAGAAATACTTATGAGAAGGGCACGTACTCATATCTCCTTGTGGATAAAATACAATGTTAATATTGGAAAAGCCCAAAGGAGTGAGCAATGTTCACTATGTAATGTAAATTACTAGGTAAGATAATCTTCTTGAGTTACAAAATGGAAAGATGTATTTCTCCAGCTATTTTTTTTTTCCGTATTTTTGATTAGTGGTTCAGAACATAGGCTTTTAGGGAAACAAACTGAGACTGGAGTCTTGGTGTGGCCCCTTGACCTGCTGCATGCATGCTAACCACTGGGGTCTCCCATTTATAAAATGAAGATGTCACCAGTGGCTTCATCACAGGCTTGCACGGAGGATGGAATGAGACAGCTTCTGCTTAGCAGTGTCTGGCAGTGCAATACTCTGTGCAAGGTGGTTATTTTTATTATGATCCCTTAGAGGAGTGCTGAACCTGGGTTTGACCTTTGCACTTCTCTTCATTCTGCTTTTGTTGAACTGCAGGGCACGTTACTGTTTGAGTGTTGGAGAGGATGCACCTGTTTTTTCTAGAAGCAGCTAATTCCACTTGTGAGGATATGAGATGCTTCATGCATGGTTCAGAGAAATGCTCAGGGATAGTGCCCTGTGTGGTGGAAACTGGTGAACTTCCCTTGGAGAACATGAAGGTTCA
Organism: Dinomys branickii; assembly: GCA_004027595.1. Taxonomy (NCBI): domain Eukaryota; kingdom Metazoa; phylum Chordata; class Mammalia; order Rodentia; family Dinomyidae; genus Dinomys; species Dinomys branickii. The sequence continues at coordinate 43,396 of PVLD010011258.1, forward strand.
TGGTGTCAAGAAGGTGAGCTGCTTTACGGGATCCTTCACCACCATACTGCCAATGCGCTGTGGAAGCACAGCAGTGTGCCAGGGTGGCTTACAGGCTGCGAGAATCCACTATACAATGAAGCATACGAGACGCCCTCCTCTACACGCGTGTCCCCTGTTTGGGTTAGACCCAAACTGACTTCCCTCTGGGATTACCTACAGGCGAGTTAATAAAGAATAGATGGAATTTGAATGCAGTACTGGGGTTACAACAGTAACCATAAACACCCCTACTGTCAATAAATTCATAGTCTTAGTTTAAAGAAAGATAAAAAAGTTACTTAATTTAATAAGCCAGCCCTCAGTGAACTGTAGCTCACTAAAGGTGATGTAACAGCTAACCTTCCTGACGGGATTACCATATGTCAGATAATGTTCTCAGTGTTTTCCACGTATTAATGCACTTAATCTTCATAACAGCCTCTCAAAATAGTAGTTATTATCACCTTTTAAAGATGAGGAAGCCAAGAGCGGTGGCACCGACCTGTAATGCTCGCGCTCGGGAGGCTGAGGAAGGAGGTTTGCCACAAGTTCGAGGGCAGCCTGGGCTCCCTAGTGAGTTCAAGGTCAGCCTGAACTACATAGCAAGACCTCATCTCAAAAACCCCGAAAATGATCACGATAATACTACTAATAATAATAATGAGGAGGAGGAGGAGGAACCTGGCTAAGCACGGTGGCACATAGCTGTAATCCCAGCACTTGGGAGGCTGAGGTAGGAGGGTCACTGTGAATTCAAGGTCAGCCTGAATTACATAGAGAGACCTTGCCTTAAATGCCCCCTAAATTAAAGCTAAGGAAACTGAGGCACAAGTAAGGAAACTAGCCAGCCCAAGTACACACAGCCAGTAAGAGGGAAAGCCAAGGCTGATAGAAATTTTGGAGGAAAAATTGCTTTATTGGAGAGCAAAAGACAAAAACTTTGGTTTAAATACACTGGATTTAAAATGACAATGAGAGACTGAAGCAGAAATGAGTGAAGGTTGGAGATGTAGGTCTGGAGCGAGCTCAGAAAACAGGGATAGGGCTGGGGATATAGCTCAGTGGAATAAGCGCTTGCCTAGCAAGCGCAGGGTCCTGAGTTCGATCCCCAGTACCGCAAAAAAAAAAAAAAAAAGAAAACAGGGATAAACAGAGGTTGTAGAAGTTGGAGGAACAGTGCCTTCTTGCAGGAAGGGAGGAGGGCGGAATGGACCTCACCCAGAAACCAGGTTGTTGTTTACCTCTAAAGGGCAGAAGGAAAACTAATGCCAACAAAGGGAAAAGGAGTCCTTAAGTAGTGGAGTGACATCTGCTACCAGATCAGAGATAGGCAATTCATAGAAATTAAATACTGTGCAGCACAGAGCCCTGTGTCTTACACTGGAGATACTGAACAAATGTTGTTGAACGAATGAACAAACCATACATATCGCAGGTACTAACTCACCGTATATGTTCCCAGATCCGTTGGAAAGATCACAAACTTCACAGTTAGTTTTTTTTTCAAATGGTGTTTGGCAAACATTAAAACTTCATCAAACATAATCTCCGCCACTTTACTCTTCGACATACCAATGTTTCCAGTCCCAAGGGCAGGAAAGGAAATGGAACCTACATTTAACTCAACACACTTTTCCAAACATTTCTTTATTGCATTTTTCAATATCTGTAAGAAAAACGCACATTTAAGATCAGCTTTTGAATCAGAAATAAGACTTCCTGTGTACCTCAATTCTGTTCGCATTTTACAATGCTAACCTCCACTTGTGGTCAATTTCCTATTTCCTCAGAGGGCAAGAAAGGTGTTGGTCCATTGGGAATCCACTGCAAATATATGGTTAGATGATAAGTAATGAAAAGGCTGAAAAACTGAGGGACTGGGCGGCCCACTGTGTGCCACCGAGGTCAGAGGACACTATGATTTCTCCCAGTGCGTCAGTCTCTCCTCCCACCCAAGTCAGTGAGCTGTGCTCACTTCAGCAGCATACACAGCAAGTCAGTGAGCCACCAGCAGCTTGATCTCACTCACCTGCCACTTCTAAGCCAACATAAAGAGCTCTGGGAGTTTTGGTAGAGGAGAGCTTTTAAAAAGCCAACAATATTTAGGCAGCATCCCTGACATCTATTATGTACTTTCTCCTGGAGAGATGGTAATGTTTTTGGCAGATTCACATTTTCTACAAGTTTTCAACATCAAGCTGAATTGCTGTTACAGGAAAGTTGTCTGTGAAGGTTGTCACCTTGGCAAAGTGAGGGAGAGAGAATAGTTGGAGAATCAGTCCGGGATTACAGAGGCCTCCGGCCAAGAGGGAAGAATGGTACAGACAAAACAGAGATAAAGGCAGAGACAGGGGTTAAATTTCTTTCTGTATTTGTTTGGTTTGGTTTGGTTTGGTTTTTTGAGACAGCGTCTTACTATGTAGTTCAGGCAGGCATTGAACTCACAGCAATCTTACTGCCTCAGCCTTCACTCCTGGGATTACAGGAGTTACGCAACCACACCAGGCCTTCTTTCTATATTTGAATGAGCTCTCCCTATTCTTTAATGCTTGTATCTTATAGGTCTCAGACGAAAAGTTGACTGGAGAGCGAATACCCACTGCAGGCACACAAAGGCAGAGGTCACACGTAATAGATCATGCTGAAATGGTGCTGGGAGAGAAATCCCAGCCCCTCCTGGAATTTAAGACATGGAGTGACATATACAGAGGCTGAGGCTTTGCCTACATAGGAAACAGCTCACAGGGTGCTAAGTGTGATGAGGCAAACCAGAAAACAAATTAAGGGGGCTCTGTAGTATAGGGGTAATTTGCCATATGCTCACTTAAAATTTAGTTAGGTCTAAGTAACATTTCAAACACACTCCTCCTCCTCCTCCTCCTCCTCCTCCTCCTCCTCCTTCTCCTTCTCCTTCTTCTTTTTTGTCTTTTTGAGACAGGGTCTCGCTATGCAGTGCAGGTTGGCCTTGAGCTCACTTTGTAGCCCAGGCTAGTCTCAAACTCACAACGATCCTCCTGCCTCAGCCTCCTGAGTGCTGAGATTACAGGCACGCACCATCACACCCGGCTTAAACTGCACTTCTTAAGAGCACTTGTGACAACCATACTTGTTCAGTATTTCATGCATTTACAGGCATGTTTCAAAAGGGAAACTCCACCATTTGACAATATTTCATGAACGCAATGAAACAATGGACATTTAACAAACTGATTAGGCCATTCAGCTATGTAAAGTTTATTTGAACTTACCTGATGTTGATATTTTGACCACAGTATATGGAATACATATTGACAGGACAATTCAAATCCCTTCGTGACCAGTATAGATTGGGAATCTGGAATTGGATTAGCTAGTTGTTCAGTAAGTTCCCATTCTAGCTCATTTCCTGCTTTTTGTAGAATTGATGTTGACAAAGGTCCACCTCTTAGGTCATAGGGGTTTATCGAATTAACAATCACCTCTGTCTGAGAAAGGATGAAAGCATAGTATTCATTATTACGTTCCTTTTTCTTAAATCACTAATTCAAGTATTTTCCTAGGGAGATTTGAAAAATACTTTCCTGAAGCTCTCAGATCCACAAACATTGACCTAATAATGATTAGAAACTACTATAACCAGAGAGTGACCATCTGATGGTCATGATGCTCCTAGCTGTAGTCAGAAATTATGCAAATATATGGACGCCCTAATTTTAACTGCAGGCACCTTTAAGTACTCTGCTGTCTCACACCTCTTACCTGTCTCCATTCTGAGCATTCCTTGTGATTGTTTTTAGCATGTATCAATAAATAGCTTAATTCTCTGTCCTACGGCCATCACTTTTTGCTATTTCTGTGTGGTTGTTTCATTTTTATTTTAGAAGTCCAGTGCGCTATCCATTGCACCACAGAGCTTTGTTTTTATTTTAAACAGAGAGGAAATAAAATTTCTACTGCCTAAAATATGCTTTAAAATAAATAGTATTTGAGTAAAATCTAAGGGAAGCAAAAGGTCTTCAGTGAGAAGGGCTTCCCTTTCGGTGGGATCCCCAGATCTACTCACCCACCCATGCCACAGGCAGCCACTTTTACCGGTTCTTTGTTTTTCTTGAAACAGACTAAACAGTACATATTTGCAGGCTGTGTTTTGAATAACATTATTTCATAGCTCTCAGAGCTATGCTGAAGGGGGTTCTGTCTTTCCTCCCCATATGCCCAAATCCCACTAATCAAGCCAATGGATTTGACCCCCTTGGGGTAACTTAAGTACTTCTGTGGATGTTAGTGAATCTTCCACTTTGTTTGTTTTGGTTTTTTGAGACTGGGTCTCACTATGTAGCCCAGGCTGGCCTGGAACCAATGCCACTCCTCCTGCCTCAGCCTCCCGAGTGCTGGAGTATAGGCATGTATCACCACGCCCTGAGAATGTTTCCCTTTGAAAGTGCAAGCAGAAGTTGTCACTTGAAGACAATGGCAGTCTTTAAAAAGTGTAAATCTCCTAAGATTCTCAGCAATAAACAAATACGATAATATTTTAATTAAGTGGGGCTGGAGGTACAGCTCAGTGGGCTAAGTGCGTGCCGCTAAGCACTAGGGCCCTGAGTTCGATCCCCGGTCCCGAAAAAAAAAAAAAAAAAAATTAAGTGAACAAGTTATTCTAAACCAGGATGTTTCTACTTTAATTTTAAATTGGCTTTAATGACTTCTCAAATATTTTGTTTCACAGGGTGCCCTCATTCTTCTAATTTCTTATAGGCTCTAAGTGGTATTTTTATTGTTCGTTAAGTCTATTTGATCATGACCACAGAAGATATCACTGATGTGGTGGGGGGCGAGGAATACAACCTTGTTTCTTTTTTTCTTTTTTTTTTTTTTGCGGTACTGGGGATCGAACTCAGGACCCTGCGCTTGCTAGGCAGGCGCTTATTCCACTGAGCTATATCCCCAGCTATACAACCTTGTTTCTTCTCTCCATCTGTTGCAGCCCCCATTTCCTGCTTCCCCTTCCACTACCTAGTACCAGATGCTTGCCTACACCAGGCCCTGGGGTTACAGAGATGGGCAAGCCACTTTCCTCCTCCTAGGTGCTCTCTGCCTGACAGGCGAGCCACTCTATCCCAGAAATGCGTAGGTTCACTGTTTGCCTCTCCTTCCTTCCTGCCCATTGTGCTGGCCCTTGTGTCCAGTGAGCCCCAGCTAAAAGGAAGTCACCTTTGGTATTCTCCACAGCCCCAGGCACAGAGCCAGACACACAGAAAGGCAGTTCCAGCTCCACCTGCGTTCACCTATGACTCCAGCCAAAGTCATCATTTCCTATCTGTGTCAATGGCTCTGTGTCTCTCTGATCAAGTACTCTAACCACGCCAAAAGCTTTCCCTCCTGCCAGTTCATGCCCACTGCAACTGGAGCTCAGATTCAAAACTCACATCTCTTGAAATAGTTTTTCTTGGTCTGCTATACTCTACTGGTGTCACAAATTTAGAGGGTCTTAAATATTACTTTTATGACCATTGATAGGTTGCTTCCGAAATGTTGACATGGTTTGTTTCCTCAGTGAGATTTTCCAAGTAAAGAGCTTGTTAGATAAAAAAGAATACAGTAGATTTTAAGTTCCTTGGGGTCAAAAGTTATTCTAATTTTTCATAGTGCCTACGAATAATAACCACAGCAATAATAACATGCCAAGCACTATTCTAAGGGTTTCACAGGTGTTGCTTCCAGCTCTAAGATATAAGTGCTACTATTAGCCTCTTTCTGCAGACGAGGAAAACTAAAAGGTAAAGCAGTTGGGTTTAGATTACTCAGTTTGTCAGTGGCAAAGCTGGTATCCAGATGGTGTGGTCCTGAGGTCCACTTTTTATGGACACTGAACCCAGGGCTTCATGCTCAGCTGTATTCCCAGCCTTTTTCATTGTTATTATTTTTTAAATTTTGAGACAGAATTCCACTAAGTTGCCCAGGCTGGCCTCAAACTTGTGACCTACTGCCTCAGACCTCCTGATTAGCTGAAGTCAGACGACCTTATTCCCAACAAGATGCTCTTCACACAGGGCTGCAAAGTGAACACTGTAAAACCTCTTCACGGTTAATTAACAATTCAAGGGGCCCCTTTGGCAGTGGAAGAGAGTAGAAGAAGCAAAGATTTACCTTCTGTTCTTCAATGCGGCCCAGGATGACCTGCAGGGTCAGGCCCCAGGCTGTGAGAGCACTGACAGGAGGAGTGGTTTCTTGACTCATCCAGGCACCCAGCTCACTCTTCCCTAGGAAGGCTTCTGAAGCAGCTTTAAAGGAAGCCACAGTAGGGTCCTCGTTGCTTACCAGGTGAATTTCTTTCAAATTACCAATCATTTGGTTCTTATGAAGATACGACACAATGGTATCTAAAATAGTCCTTGTACACAAATCCAGAGGAAACTGGAAAATTCCAGAGCTCAGGGCTGGAATTGCAACTGTCTTAATGCTGTGTTCATAGCTCACAAAATGCAAAATGTTGAAAATAGCACGTTTCAGTTTATCGATACACCCCTCTGGGTCCGCTGCCTGCCACTGAGGCCCAACAGCATGGATAATCAGGTTGCAGGGAAGCCGTCCCGCTCCAGTGATAGTTATCTCACCGCACGGTACTCTACCGTATGTGTCCACAATTGCTGTGCTCTCTGCTTGGATTTCACGGCCACCAGCTCTCACCAGGGCCCCCGCCAGGCCCCCCGCATGCTGAAGGTGTTCATTGGCTGCGTTCACCACAGCATCAACAGCATGTCTGGTGAGGTCATCCTTCCAGACAGACAACTCTAGTCCAGAGAGCAGCCTTTTTCTGAAGACTTGCTGAGCCAGAGGCTGGCTGTTTCCTTGCAGGGCTGGAGAGATCAGGGTGGAGATACAGCCAAACTTAGCCAGCAGGACTTTTAACAGCAGACCCTCCTGATTTTTTAAAATTGTGAAGTCACTGTGATTAATGGGAATTTGGCAGTTAAAGCTTTTAACAACCTCAGTCTCTGGAAAAGAAGAGACAATAATAAAGAAATGAGCAGAAGTTCTTCGAAAAGGATGCGATTGCATTCATACCAGGAAAATGACTTTTTTATTTGCAGGAGGGTAAACTTCCTCTAGTGCCCTTACTGATTCTCCTTTTCACCGAGACACATAATTAGACCAGGAATATCTAAAACTGTTTAATAGTAGGTCACCTATAAAGTGCCTAGTCTTGTGCCTGGCACACAGTAAGTACTCTGTAGTGCTAGCTACTATGTACAGCGATGGTGGTGAGAAAACTATGTGTATGTGGCTCAGGAATCCTTTAAATGTATATAAAAACGGTGAGTTTAGGAAGACCCATGATAAATACACGCGTATTTGAAGGAATTTAACTACAAATTAGAAACACAGGGAGGCTTTGTTTATATGTTTTTTTGCTTTCTTGGGGCCTCATACTAGCTTCTCTAAGAGCAAGGTCTGAGACAAGAATTTGGAGTGTTGATAGTTTCTTTGGGAGGTGCTCTTAGAAAACATTATGGGCTCTGGTTAAGGAGGGCAGGGTGGGAAATTAAAAGAAAAAAAAAGAAAAGTGTGTGTTACTTAACAAATGAAGCTTAACTCTTTTGGCAGACAGTGTAGATCATGTGCCTCAGAGTTATAACAGAGAGGGGTAATTATAGGAGGTAGAATACTTATCCAACGTCTGTGTGTCACTGGTTAAAGCTATTCCTTGGTGAAAAAGGGTAGAAGGATATCAGGCCTGTAAATGGGTAGACCACTGTCAATGTCTAGTACAGTAAATAATTTGTGGTATTTCTGTTCCATGGCATAGTCAAAATTAGCTGAGTAAAATCTATTTACTATATGGGGCAGACAAGATGCCAGCTTGATGCCAAGCTCAGAACCTCCTTCAATTTGGTGATGAAGTGGTAAGCTTGCAGCCTCCAGCTCTCAGCCTCTGGAGGGTTCATTTCAACTCTCTGGCAAAGGGGCCCCCTTCCTCAGGATGACCCCCATCAAGGGCCGAGCAAGGCCACTTATGCCCAACATGGGACACCTCTAACTAGCAGGTTAGAATTATAGACGGATGGCTCCAGCTGCCCAAGCTGGATTCTTTTCTTTCACAGTGAACCATTTGCACCATTTTATTTTCTGAAAAGCCCAACCTGGACACAATGTTTCACGGAGTCTAAGACACTGGTGTTATATGCCTCTGATAAAGGAAACACAATGCTAAATGAACTGTGGCAGCCTTATTTCAGAAGTGTAGAAAAATGTGCATCCTAAAGTAGATAAAATGTGGTAATTACTTAAATAGTACTAACTTCTAATCTGAGCCCCCTAGAAAGATGCCTGGTGGTCTCCGTGACTCAAAGAAGCAGCAGTCTATCTGGGCTCAGCTGGCTTCACTCTGGTTGACAATCTCACATGGGCCAAGTAGGTACCACTTCTCTCTTTCTGAGCAAGGGGACAGTCAATTGTCCACTCCTTCCGGCCAATTTCAGCAGCAGAGCTACAGTCAGAACAGTCTTACAGCTCTTGGACAAAGGGAAGGACCAACAGGGCCTTAAGAGAACCTGCCAGCAGGGGCTTGGAGGCAGCGGCCTCCTGCAGCACACGTGAGGTTGCCACTGGGACCTGCAGCCACGCACCTGTGCACTTGGGGACAGTGTCTCCTTCCGTATTCCCTTTTCTCCACTGAGGAAGGATCTGAGCAAAGCCCTTCTGAAATAAGAGTGACAGTGAGTTGATCCTACCTGATTTTTCACTGGAAGACACTGCTCCAGCACCCTGTGAAAAATGAGAATGGGTTTTTAAAAAAATTGAAGCTGAATGATTACAGATAACTACTACTGACTATAAATACAGTCTGATAAACACAAATTAGAATGTCTGCTCGGAGCACTGGCTTTGGTCAGAAGCCCATGGTATTTTGTTGTTATTTGCTTTTCTGTGAATCTGACACACTGAAAATATTACATGTTCCATCAAGCATTGACCTATCTCACTTCCCTAGAAGTCAATGTACTTCTATTTCAGAATGAGATAAAGGGTCAGAGATGAACACTTGGAAAGCCCCATAGGTCACAGACCAAAATGACCCCAAATTCTCAGACAGGCTCCAATTTCCAGTCTTGTGGGATTCCCCCAGATAGAACAGAAAAGGACCCATTTCCAGCTATTTCACAACACAAGCCTTAAGGCAGAATATCTGGATTCAGGAAATGAAATATCTTTCCTTATTCCTTTGATTTTATTCCTTTTCTATCATCCCTTCCCCTTATCCTGAAAAAAGAATTGCAGAATGAGTGAAGAGAATCCAAACAATATGGAAGGGACATTTTAAAAAATCCACCCTCATGTTGACTTCATCAATTAAATTAGCATATAGTCTTGCTTCCTCATTTCCTACATAGTCTGGGAGATTCTGAGAAATGTTATGGTTCTAATGTAATATAATGTCTTTGTATCTGGAAACTGGTTTAAAGAAATGTGTCTGGTTGCCAAGTTGACAAGAGGTAAATTGTTATGGTTGATATATTGTGTCAACTTGGGGAGTCTAGAAGTTTCGCTGAGTGACTCAGCAGGAAGCCAGGGTGCTTACTTTGTATATATCCTGAGCACTACACCCCCTGGGTGGGGTTAGCCTGTTCACAATGTAAGGGAGGAAGAAAGAGGCTGCTTGCCGCCATCTATCCCTTTTGCTGGTTGTTGTTGCTGTGCTTTGCCACCGCGAACTGTTGTCCTCTGCCATGTGCCACTCTGCCTCTGAACCAGCCAAGTATGGACTGAAACCTCCACAAACTGTAAGCTAAATAAACCTTTCCTTCCTTCATTTTACGGGTTGGGTATTTTGTCTTAGCAACAGAGAGAAAAGTAACCAAGATACCAAACAATATGTAAAGGTCATCTTAAAAAAAATCCACCCTCATGTCAACTCCATCAATTAAATTAGCATATAGTCTTGCTTCCCCATTTCCTACATAGTGCAAGGAGAAGACTTTCACTGGGCTATTAAAACCACATCAGAATGCTAGGTATAACCAAAGACTCCAAATTTCTGGCTGTTATATATGTGCTGATTCAGGCTCATGAAGTGCAGACATTTACGCTTTTTACCATGGAAAAGGCCATCTTCCAGGTCCCCAGTGGGTCTTTGATCGTTTATACCCTCTTTTGTGTTTCCAACTGTAGAGTGTACTTCCCAGATGCGGTGGCCTACTTCTGGGAATAAATAGAAAGAACACAGTAAGTATTGACTGCAAGTGGAGGAAATATGCAAATATTCTATTCGGATCCTGAGTGAATATGTACATGTTGTTTTGCTGTTGCTCTTCCTGTTTACCCTCTGTCCTCTCCAAGTGAACCATGGTGGCAGCTCAGAGGGGAAAAGCTGTAAGGGAGGACCAGGGACAGCTTTATGGAAAAGGTAAGATTCCAGCCAGGTCTTGAAGGATGCAGCAGGTTTTTACATATGTAGGAGAGGAAGATAAGCAAAGTGGTGAGACTGAACACAGCATTCAAGGAACTGTGAGGAAGAAGCAGCCTTGTGAGGCAGTGAAAACCCCTGGAGAGTGGTTTTTTGTTTGTTTGTTTCTCACTGTATAGTTTAGGCTGGCCTTCAATGCAGGCCTTTTAACAGGGCATCCTCCTGCCTCAGCCTCCCAGTGGAGAGTGTTTAAAGAAAGAGAACGCTGTGTTCCTCCTTATGAGGGCCGTGTATTGCTGAGCATGTGATAAATATCCTTGACAGAACTAGATAGCACATATCTGGATTAAAAAATTCAGAAAATCTGGGGGAAATAACATCATAATGATTTTCCATCACATAGGTACAAATTAAACGGTTGTGAATTGTTAGAATGAAAACTCTTAAAGACAACTCTACCAGATGCAGTGGTCCACACTTGCTGCTATCTTTACATCTATGACGTGACTCCTAATGTCTTCACAATATTACAAAATATATACAACCAGCCACAACAGCAGAGCACTATTATTTTTACCTCTGCAGGAAGAGTTAAATCTAGTACACGGGCCGAGGCTATAGGTCAGTGGTACAGCGCTTGCCTGGCAAGCCAAGATCCTGAGTTCAATTCCCGATGCTCAAAAAACAAAGACAAAAACAAAAACACCAGGCGTCCCCCTACCCCAGTAAATCTAGCACAATGCCGAACGACACGGGCAAGATGCATTTCTGCCTCTAGAGGGCACTGCTGTTTTCACAAAAGAAGGACGACTTCTGGGTTGGTTGTGGGTTGCTGGTTTTCCCCTGTAGATGTCGCCCTGGTTTCCGTCTTCAACCCAGGCCTTCAAGGCCGAGAAAAAAAAGTGGCTGTGAAGGTGGCCTGCACAGCTTACACCTAGCCCCAAAGAATTAGAAACATGAGGCACAATGCTTAAAATTTTCATCTTTCCCTTGAAAAAACAATAACAAAAGCCCTCTCAGTTTTCCATCACTGGTTGCAGTTGTGTTTCTGTCTCTTCATAGTGAACCAAAGTGCTCTTCTGCAAAGAGCAGTTGATCCTCCTGCTCACCTCCCTGAGTGGCTCCCCGCCTCAGTCCTGGTACTCCTCTGAGACCGTCAGTGTGTTCCACGTGGTTAACCCCAAGGAACTGCATAGAAAAGACAGTATGACCCCTTCTGAGGCATTTCATTCTTTGATTCCTGAAACTTGGCTTTCTTGATTTCTCCTACACCTTCTTCTCTTGGTTGTTTGGATATCTCTCACTTCACCTTTACAGTTCTTTCCCCTGAATTCATTTCCACCCATTCATTGTTTGCTCAGGATTCTGAGTGGCACTTCTTATCTCATTCTGCATAATCTGCTTCGACAGTTCCATCCACTCCCAGGGTTTTAACAGTCAACTGAAAATAGGACCCTCAGATCTGTATGTCTAGGTGATGGCTCTTCCAGTACAGCCTCTGCAAAACTTGTCATTATTCCTATTCCTCCCTTTTGTTCTCACTAAACTTCATGCTTTATTTATCTGCTGGATTCACAGCTGAGTAAATGATACACCATCTGCTCACTCAAATCTAAGAATTACCCTTTGATCCTCTCTTTTGTCCCATATGCAGTCCATCTCTGGGCCCTGACCACCTAAGTCACTCTCACATATGCCCCACTCTGCTTTCACAGAGACACTGTTATACCCCAGGGGCTCAGCAGTACACTTGTATTAGTCAGCTTTTTCATCACTGGGACACAATACCCAACACCCACAACTTAAAAGAGGAGAGATTTGATTCCGCTCATGGTTTGGGGGCATTCAGTCCCCGGGCAGCCAGGAAGCAGAGCGGGCGAACAGTGCCAGAAAGGAAAGGGTGAGGAAATAGACATATACAGGAGCCCCCAAGGCCACCCCTCAATGTCCCACCCGGAAGTGTGCCCCACCAATTCCCTGTGCAGCTCCCAAAACCAATTAGGGTGACACTCCACACTAAACTGCTATAATACTCTTTTCAAACCTTTCCATGTAGTATCTGATCTTACAGTTAATTGTTGGAGGAGGTATTACATTTCTATGGTTCAGATTCAGAAAGTGTAAAAGATCTACTCATATCTTTCTCACTAAATTCCAACCACGGGAAATCAGTGCCTCTCCTATATCCTCGTCGAGGCATCTGTTCATAAAAGGTAGCATTTTATATATGCTTCTCTGTGCCTTATCATTCCTGCTTATGTAGAGGTCTGTCCACTAGTAGCACACTGAGACTGCCCTCATGTTTAAAAAACTACTCATTGTATTCCATGGTATAGATACACTCTAAGTTATTTAAATATTGGCCCCTGTTTGTGGACATCCAAGGAGACCCAATCTTAAACTATTGTAACAAGGCTGAAAAATAACTTTATACAGAGGTCACTTCACACAGGAGCCGATACAGCAGTAGGACACATTTCTAGAAGTGGAACCACACAGTATATGCAGTTATAATTCTGATGCCAGATTGCCACCCACAAAGACTGATCCATTTCCAGACTTACCTGTCACATGTAAAAGTCTTATCTCTGGCTTCTCCCTGCTTGGAAACATATCCTGTGCCTCCTTGTCAGCCCCATCTTTCTAAAACGCAAAACTGCCACATCACTTGCCTGCTTTCCTTGTCCCAATTTTTCCATTTCTCTTCACCAGTCTCGAAGACCTTTTACCATCTACAGCCCTGCTGTCTGAGGTAGACTACTGTTAGATTCATGTAGCTGTTGGGTTTTAGGTAGGCATGGTTAGTCTGAATTGGCACGGGAGGTACGTGTAAGAAAAACACTGGATGGCCAAGATTTAGTATGCCAGAAGAGAACATTCACTATCCTCTGTCCTATTACTGCAGGACAACTGGCACCGGGAGACCACTCTCCCTCCACTGCCTGAACTTAGGCCACATGCTGGGGCCAATCCTCTTTCCATGTCCTAAGAGAAGCAGAAATAAAAACGACCACAAAATCTCTTGTGCTTCAGGCCAGAGACATGCATGTTAGTGCTTGTAGCCTGAGCTTCAGTAAACTTTCCCCCACTCAAACTTTATTAAAGGTTCATATATATGGTCTGCATCTCTTGTGTGTGCTTTAATCAGATTGCATTCTGGGGTAGGCATGCTTATTATCATGCCTCAGAGAGCACTCAGCACCCTGCTGATCATTATTATCAATCTTATCCAGGGACCCAGTGAGAGGCTTCGGGATGGGGGGCACATCATTTAAAATCGGAAGCCTGATTTATCTGTGTCTCTTACTTCCACTGCCCCTGAGACCCCTTTTCTGTTCATGCCACCTTTTCGTTTCTGTTAGCAGAGACCCGCACTGGGCACACCTTCCTGTTACCCACAATAAATGTAGCTGCTTTCCCTTTTACACTGGATGTACAATTGCAGTTTCTTTGCCTGCCATACACAAGAACCTAGAATCTATCTCTCAGATCCATCATGTGGTGTCACCATTATGGGCCGAGATGATTAAAGTTTGGACAGCCAGGCATGGTAGCACGTACCTGGAATCCCAGCACTCAGGAAACTGAGGCAGGAGGATCACTGCTAGGTTGAGGGCCATGTGTAGGCTACTAGTGAGTTCAAGGCCAGGCTAGACTACATAGTGAGACCTTGCCTCAAACAAAACAAAACAACCAAACTTAGGATATACTGTGCTAAAGACCATGCCAGTAAAATTAATTTCACCTATTTTGAAATACGACTAAGAATTTAGAGCTCTCATTCACAGCTCCCAACCTATTTCTATTGGACAGCACAGATCTGCGCAGGCCCTTCCCGAGTCCCTTGTTTTCCCCCTCTCCCTGTCCCCATCCGCCGGCAGTTCTGCCTCGCCTTCAGGGCCGGTGGCCCCACGCGCCAATCGCATGAGCGGAGTTGCGGGAGGGGACAGGGAATGGGTCACAATGCAGGTAAAAAGCCTCAATCACAGAAAATAAAAACTAGCGAAGTCTAAATTTAGGGTTTGAATCGCCCTTTACCGTAAATAATAGTAAGGTCAGCACAGGCGCAAGTTAACTTTCTCTGCCCAGCCCTCGAAGGAGGAAGCCCCGCCGGGACCCCGGTGGTCGCTGAGCCTGCAGGACAGGGACCCCGAGGGCCTTGGGGGAAGCCCCGACCCCAGCGTACCGACCTACTCACCCAAAGACGGCGGCCACCCGAGCAACTGCGAGAGGACCGGGAGGCGGCTCTGTCGGGAATAGGGAGGGACCTCCGGGGAAGCGAAACTGAAACTCCGGGCCCGATCGGCGTCGGGGCGGGTCGCACCTCAGCCCGAGCCTTCCCGCCGAGTCCCGAGCCCCGGAGCCGGAGCCCAGCGCCATGGAGCCCGTCCTGTCGTTCCAGCTCCTCGCGCGGGTGTCCGCGGACGTACCCGGCCTCCGCTGGAAGCTGGAAGCGTACTTTCAGAGCCGGGTCTCCGGCGGCGGCGAGTGCACCGTCCGGCCCTGGAACCCCAGGGAGCCAGACACTTACCTGGTGCAATTCAGAGAAAGGGAAGGTGAGTCGCGCGGACAGGAGGCGCGGGTCGCCCTGGGGACCCAGAGCTGGGGTTTGCTGGCAGCCCCGGTTCTTGCTGGGAGAGGGTGCCACAGAGGTTGGCCTTGACCGTGGGGGACAAGAACGGGTCCCCTGCTTGCAACAGACGTCCTCCACCCACCAACAGATACGAACAGGTTATGGGCAAATACAACACCACTTTTAATAACAGATTCAAGCAGGTGTGGATTTGGGTGTCCTTGGGGGTCCCTGAAACCAATCCACAGAGATAGAGAAAGCCAACTCCCTCTGACACCTCTCCCATTTCTGTGTGAATGTGTGCTTCGTGTCTCCCCTGAAGCCAAGGAGAGAGTGCTGAAGAAAAGCAAGCATGAAATTCAGGTTAATGACAAACCTGTGACCATCTCTCTGGAACCCCCTGAGAATCTAACAGAGAAGAACCCGAGATCCAGGATTTCTTCATGGCCCCAGTCCCAAAAGGAAGGCCAGTCTGATGCAAAGCATTCACAGGAAGGGCCTGTTCCTAATGCTGTGGACCCCAGTGTCCAAAAGGTGAGTGATGGCTCAAGGAGCTGCCTCTGCAGGCGCCACACCTGCCATGTCAGCCTAGCAACCAAGCCCTGGGGACAAGCTGGGAGCCAGCGCTGGTTTAGTCACTAAGACTCAGAGCACAAAGTGAAGTCCTTGCTCTCCTGTAGCTTGCTTTGGGGCTGAGGAGGTGGACAGAAAGATACGCAAGCAAAGGGAAAATGAAAATAAAGAATAAAACCACTGCAGCTAAGAGGAGGATAAAATAGGGCTTTGCCTCAGAGGGGAACAGGGCCAGGGATGAGAAAGAGAATGAGACATGGCCAAATGTTGGAGCCAACTTTTCTGCAGAATCGACATTTGGCCTGAGACTCAAATGATGGGGAGGAGCCAGCCATGCAGAGATTCATTCAACAAATAAATATCGAGTGCCTACTGTGTGCCAGGCACTTTGTGGGGCCTGGGAACACAGCCAGGCGCGCAAGAGACTCCGCAGTCAGGGCCCTTACCTTCTTGTGAGGGGAATGAATAACAGTGAACAAGTTGATAGTGAAATGCCTGCCAGTGGTAAGTGCTAAGGAGGCTAATAATGAAAGATAAATGGTAGACAGTGACCGAGCCACTGTTTGAAATGGACTGTCAAGAACCTCTCTAATGAGGCGTCTTCTGAGTAGAGACATGAAGGAAAAAAGCGAGTTGCCTGGACAAGTTTCCAGGGGAAGAACATTCTAGGCCAAGGGAAGCACACTTGCATAGGTTCCCAAAAGCTTCCTTCCTGAGCCCCAGAAGCTTCAAGGAAGCCAGGGCTCAGGAAGGGCCATAAGCAAGGGAGACACTGCTAGGAACTTGGAGAGGTACCTGGAGGTCAGATCTCTGGGAGGCAGAAGGGAAAGGCTTCTGATTTTAACTGAAATATTGAGAGATTCACCAGATGTTTTCAAGGCAGGTGAGTGGAACCATCTGGTTTACATTTTCTGGCTGCTGAGTAGAAGCTCACATGTGGCAGAGCCCAGCTGGGTGACACTTCAGGGGCCAGGTAGAAGATGGTACTGGCCTGGATTCCAGGCAGTCCCCATGGAGGTGTGAGAAGAGGCTGGGTTCAGGAAACAGCTTGAAGATCTAGAAGAAGAATATCCCATGCAGAGGAAAGAGTATGTGCAAAAAACTCGAAGGGAGGCAAAAGACTAGACAATTTGCTTTTTATATCACATCCAGCCTCTTTCCTTTTTATCCCAGTGTGATGTGTCGTAATTGAGCTTCTAAAGATCAGAGTTTAAAAGGGCCTAGGCATTTTGCATGAAGTCAGGTGTTTAGCTTTTTATGTTGTTTTGTTTCTTTTAAGGAGGGAGAATAAATAAGAGAAAAAGTAATCGTAGAGGGGAAAAAATCCTCCTCAGGTTTATGGTTCCCTTCCAAGCTCATAGACACTTTTGTGGGCTGGGGATATAGCTCAGTGGAATAAGCACTTGCCTAGCAAGTGCAGGGTCCTGAGTTCGATCCCCAGTACTGCAAAAAAAAAAAAAAAAATAGACACTTTTGTGAGGATCACAGCAATGTGGCCAGAGAACAGAAGTGCCTTTGCTCCCCATGGTCACACAGACAGTAGCAACCCTAAAATATAGCACTTGCAGCTATAAAAATGCTCATGTCCAGGGTCTACTGCAGGCTAGTCACATGAGTCTCTGGGGCTGAGTCTCAGCCCTGGCTTTTTTTTTTTTTTGGTAATTTGCCAGTGAAGCTAATATACAGATGGGATGGATACCTCTGGTCTGTAGCATACTAAGACATGTCCTCTGAGAGGATTTGAGCAAGGCAGCTCTTGCTAAGGAAAGATAGTGGCTGTGTTTCTGTAGTTTCTAGGCATCCTCCTGAAAAGCAGACTGTGAGATTGAATGTCTGAGAAATTTTATTTGTTCCTGTTCCTTTTAAATTTCAGATCTTCTTCACTGTAACAGCTGATCTGAACTGTGATCTGCTCTCCAAACAGCAGAGGTCACAGATAGCCACTGTCTGCCCCAGTGTCAAAATGGTGGAGGGTCCCAGTGGAATTAAGAGCGTGTGTGGTGACTTTGAAGATATTAAAAAAGTACACCAGTTCTTGAGTATGCAGCTCCTGGAAGGTGAGAAGAAACAGGAATCTTCCCCTTCCACCATAGAGAGGAAGCCGCCTGGCCAGCATGACTGGGACAGCAGATTTTCTTCTTCTGAGCCCAAAGCCAGATCAGAAGAAAAAGACAGCCATTTTAAAGTTCCCTCATCTCTCTTTGAATACTTCAAATATACCTGCCCTGATAAAATAGATTGGATTGAGAAGAAATTTGATGTAAACATCAAAATTCAAGATAGTTCTTCCAATATGGTCTGTTTATACTTCACCTGCGGTCAAATGGGTGACTTAGAAGCAGCTCGAGAGTCTTTTGTCAGTGAGTTTCAAAAGAAAACAGATTCTCTGAAGCAAGAGTGTGTCCCTTTAGCTGACAGGAAGCAGGCACATGAAATCAAACAAAAACTGAGCCACTCTTTTCCAAAGCTCCTCATAAAGGGGCACAGAGAAGGGCTAACTCTCCTTGGAACCCTAGACGACATCACAGCTGCCAAACAAACAATATCAGAAGGTTTTGTCAAGGTGCCTGTGAAAATCTTGGCTCCCAGTTCCATGAAGAATGCAGTTGAGGTTGATACTACTCTTTATAAGCTTCTCAAAGCTGAATTAGGCCAGGAGATAGCAGAGATAGAGCAGAAGTACAACACTTGCAGTAAGGTTTGGGAGAAAAATCAGAAAACTTGCATTCAATTTGATCCTAAGGACAAGGCGTTAGATCTGTCTGCACATGCCTATGCAAGCTTCACTGATGCCCTCCAACATGCCTCATGCCTGCTGACAAGTGAAGTCCTTCTACTGAAAGATTTGGCCAAAGAGACAAAGCACTTGCGTGGGACTAAGTTTGCCAATGACTTTAAAAAAAAGCATCCAGATGTACATTTTGCACTAGATCAAGAGTCAGTGGCTTTGACTGGCTTGCCAAATTGCCTTGCACAGGCCAAACAATTCATCTTACAAAAAGGAAGACTGTTGCCATCAGATGGAGAAAAATCAAACAAGGATGGTGAAACCCTCACAGGCGTTGATAGGAACAACTCCAAAGCAGCTTTGCCTCCACTCAAGAACTCTGGAAGTTCTGCGAGCTCAGAGGTGGATAAGAAGGAAACAGACATATGTAGCATCTGCATGGATACCATTAGTGACAAATATGTGCTCGAGAAGTGCAAGCATGAATTCTGTACTCCTTGTATCAAGAAATCCATGACATATAAGCCAGTCTGTCCTCTGTGTCAGACTTCTTACGGTGTCCAGACGGGGAATCAGCCAGATGGAACCATGACTTACAGCCTGATAAAAACGTCACTTCCAGGTTATGACTCCTGTCACACCATTGTGATTAAATATTCCATGAGTGGAGGCATACAAAAGGTAAGGGCTTCTGAGGTGCCTGCGTTTCTTTCCACTGTGCTAGGCTGACCAGAACAAAAAAGACTGCTCTGCTGTTTAGTAGACCGTGCATTTCCTTGGGAATTATCCCATGATCATATGCAAGGGACTGAAATAGTGATAAAAGTCACATTGTTTGCTTATAATTTAGATATTTTCATGTCATATTTTTTTTTTTTTTTGGTGGTGGTGGTGGTAGAGATTGGATACAGGACCTCACTCATACCAAGCCGGTGCTGCACACTGAGCTGTGCATCCTGCCTGTCCAGTTTCTTAACACAGACAACATGTGGGTGGAGATTATGTATTAGGATGGGGGGAATCAGGAGGGTAGGTAGTATTTCCAGAGTGAATGTCAGGAAAGAGGATAAACATAGGCTATGAGGAATATGAGTAAAATTTTTAATACTCCTCTTGCTTTTGATTTGTACTACCTACAAATGAACACATATATAATATAACAAAACATATTTATTTTTAACAAGCATAAAGGAACTTATTAGAAAGAAATGTGAAAGTATACATGCAGAGAAATAGAGTTCAGGCCCTCAAGAAAGAGAAGCATGCTACTGTTGGACCTGGGAATGTTTATGTGTGGCTGGAGCAAGTCTGTGGAATTTGTGAATCTATAGGAATCTCTGTCTTGGTCTAGGTTTACAGGAAAAGGATGGCCCCCGCCAACAAAAGATAATGACCCATTTTACAGGTGAAAGGCATGAGCCCCACAAGATTGTTTTGGTTTTGTTTTTATTTTTAAATGAGGGACCTAAGATGCTTTGCCTAAAAGCATTCTTTGAACTCTCTCAATCTGTTCTTTTATCTTAAAATCTGCCTTTTATCAACAAAGCTAATTTATGGACTGAAAGTATCTTTTAAGGGATTATACATAATAAAATTTACAGGGAACTGTTTTCACATAGCATTTTCTTGTCTTCATACAGAAAGAGCATCCACACCCAGGAAGGCCCTATTATGGAACAGTGCGAACCGCATACTTACCTGATAATAAGGAAGGACAGGAGGTTTTGAAACTACTTGAGGTAGCCTTTAAACGCAAGCTCATTTTCACAGTGGGGGACTCTCGAGCACAAGGCACCTCAGATGTCATCACATGGAATGACATCCACCACAAAACATCCCGGGATGGAGGACCGTCAAAGTGAGTTTTGAATTGCAATGGTTGGTAAAGCTTAGGAATTGTGGAATATGGCAGTTTGCACCTGTGGATGTGAGAGTTTGCAGCAGATGTGTTAGGTCAGTAAAGTATTTTGAGAATATTAATTCTGGGATAATTTCAAAGATGGAAGTATAGGTCCCTCTAACTTTCTATCTGCCAGTCATAGGCTGCCAGTGTTATGCAGTTATTAAATCTTGTGTCATAGGGAAGGAGGTTTCATAATTCAAGATGAATGGTACGTCAAGTTAATTTAAGTTGGGGTTTTCTATCTCTTTGGAGAGCAGATGCTAGAAATATTATTTACTTTGCTTCCTTTTAAGGTCATTTTTCTTTATCTCCTCTCTCCCCACCAGTCCACACAGTATCTGAACTCACTTGGCCAATAGAACTTTAGAAAAAGTCTTACTTGTAAGGAACTAGTGGTGGTGACGTCTGTGATACAAGAACTCTGATTGTTCTGTGTGAAACACAGACTTAGACCCCTGATATTCAAAAAGAAGTACATCAAGACCTTTGCAAATCTGCAAATATAAAAATTCTAGCAGAATAGTATTACAATGCCTCCTCTGTAAAATACAGTAAGTTACTATTGTAACTGTATTTTATAAGAGTTTCTACTTGCAAGAAACCGAGAATTTTTAAAGCCTGGTTGGAAGACTGTTGCTAGTTAGACAACTAGGCTTGCTCACTAGCTAAATGATCCACATCTGCACACTTACAAGAGCTTTTATGTCACACACCCCCAGGATGATTGTGAATGTTTGCAACTGTGAGTATTAAATCTTCATATACCAAATATCTACTGTACAAATTTTTTTCTTTCTGCAGTTATGGCTACCCTGATCCTGATTACCTACAACGTGTGAAGAAAGAGCTGAAAGCAAAAGGAATTGAGTAAAGCAAAAAAGAAAAATAAAAACAAACCCAAACCACTAGAAGAATGTCTTAACCAAGCTTTATAAAGATATGTTTGAGGAGTTGATGCCAATAAAAATCCTTCTCTAGCAATGCCTTTTAAAAACTTCATCTCAAGAAGTGGTTTATATAAGAATAGAAATCTGCTTCCCTATTGTTTCTGGAGTGTTGCTTTTTCACAGAAGATAAAAGCCCCAAGAACCATATAACTCTGTGCTGGAAGTGCCATGTCTCATTTATGGCTGGGTTGGGGTGGGTCTGAAATCATCTTGTATATCTTTCAGTTCCACTACTGGCTATTGATGGACAGTTTTCCCCTTTTCTTTTTTTTGTGGTGCTGGGAATCTAACCCAAAGCCGCTGAATGACACGCGCAATCCTTCGGTCCTCTTTCTGTTGCCATCTCTGAGGTGAAACTTTAGTTTTTTATTGGCTTGCACGTTAACCCCTACCTATTGGCAAGGAGTTTGATTATGGAAAATTATAGACACCTCCTCCCCCAGGAAGAAAAGTGGGCAAGAGCCGAGATTGGGCAACCTTTGGTAATAAATGGAATAAGGCTATTATTTCTAATATAAAGCCTAGTATATAGTTAGTGCTTAATATATTTTCATTGCCTAACTCACATTGCTTGTAGCTTAGTGGAGGGATATAGGTTTCCTAAATCTTTGGCAAAAGTGGGAGTTAGAAAACTACTTCTGGAGTCCTCACCACTTGGAAAGCTGAGTTTCTTATTCTGGAGCACTTGGTGGCTGAGCTCTGATCAGGTTCCTAACTTGGGTCTTGCTCTTCCCTCATCCTGGGAACTAGTCCTGTGGGGTACAGGTGCCCTGCCATAGAAATGCTATGTTTCTCGACATTTTTCCTGTGTTGTAATCTTCAGTATATTCTGCTTCCAGCTTTAACAGACAAATAACCTTAGTTTCTTTTTTTTTTTTTTTTTGCGGTACTGGGGATCGAACTCAGGACCCTGCGCTTGCTAGGCAAGCGCTTATTCCACTGAGCTATATCCCCAGCCCGACCTTAGTTTCTGTTGTCTAACATTATAAAGTTACTGTAGCCTGCAATGCGGTAGTTTTTCAAATTCCTTTACTAAATCCCACCAATTCAAATTTTCTGTCTTTCTGGATTTCTACTAGGAATATATGACACACCCAATTTTACTTTTAAATGGTTTTTGAAATCAGAAAATAATTATAATAGCAAATTATTCACTTCTCTCCCCCAAAATGGAAACATGTATCTTGTTCTTTTCCTAAAGATGCTTATACATACATGTAAAATATTTTTGGCCTCAAAATAATAGCTAACATTTATAGAGTACTTATTTGTCCCCTTTATAAGAGCTTTACATATGTCTGATTGATACAATTACTACTCCCATTTTATAGACAAGCCAACCGAAGCACTCTATGTAAATCACAGTCATGTGGTTTATAAATGGAAGGGCTGGCATTTCAACCAGATCATCTGGCCCCAGACTTGTGCACCCCAAGGCCGTACTGCCTCCTGTGGATGTGCTTCTCCCAGGAGCACTCTGAGGATTTCCCTTCGCTTTGGGCTTCTTCCAGAAGTGGAATTCTGCACAGTGCTCAAAGCAGAATTCCTTTGGGAAGTCCTATTTGAATAACCTCAGAACTCAGAACCCTTTCTGAAGGAATCCAACCACTGTCATTCTGAGCTGAACGGAGATCACACGCTGCACTCCTACCTGGTAGAAAGAATGTATAATCATGGGTTGGTAAGGCCCAGTCAGCACAGCTATGATCCGTAACTCCCATCACTATTCAGCCCTGTGCTTGACAAGCAGTTGCAGCCCAGTGACTGTA